>SEYY01000482.1:161486-166486 GCA_009176605.1 Armadillidium nasatum | reverse complement strand
TATTCTGTAGCTGGACAAAAATCACTGCCATTGGAAACACTATTTATCTTCACCAAATCAAGGTTTTCGGCATGTGTAAATATTTCTGGCATTGTTATAGTGATTTATAATGCACATATATATCTCCTTTTCATTCAGTTGCTTACTGGATTGTACAGGGAACTGCTGCTTGTTGGTCAAGGAGATGGAAAGACAGCAGATTTGCGGGAAACCATTCAAACAGCTGTATTCAGAAACTACTGAGACAAATAACCATGCATATTCAAATAAGCTTTTTATTTACGCTGACCCATACTATCGTTTTCCTAAAATATTTCCCTCTTAACTTGAAGTCCCTTGCATATATATATATATATATATATATATATATATATATATATATATATATATATATATATATATATATATATATATATATATATATATATATATATATATATAATATATATATATATATATATATATATAATTAACGTCTTAGATTTCTATTTTATTATTTATTTTTTATTTAAATAATAAATTCTCAGAAATTTACCATACCCAACTCCAGAAAAATTCTTTAGCTATTCCAATGGTCTTCATCCATCACCCTTATTTTTCTGGCTACTTAGATGTTAGGTGATGTTCTTCTCCCTCAATGAGCAAAGCTAAAACAGACATTACTGTGTTGGAGTACCGTTTTTGTTTCATCAATTCACAGCTTATCTGCTTCTATACTCCACTATTCACCAACTTTTCTTTTCTTTTTCCACCAATCTGTTTCACTCTGCAAACTTCTCTTGCAATCACAACTATTGTTCACTTAAAATATTCCCACTTCTCTTGTACTTCTTCTAATTCTACTTCCTTAATTATTTCTATAAAAAAGAAGAATATTCTGTAGATTACTCTTCATTTTCTTATTTCTCTATTCTTGTAACTTCTACAATCTTACTAGACCCCAATCCTTTTTCCATTCTCCTTTCACCTTTGATTTTGCTTCTTCCAAATAATAATCGGACACAGCCCCTACTACTTTACTCTGAACATTTACAATCTTTCTCCATTGGCTTTACAAAAATATAGCCAATCAGTACTCGAGCAACAGCCACTTCACTTACCCACATATAGTACACATTTTTTAGTAAATATGTGTTTCTTATTACCATCTCTCTAGCAACCCGTAATTCCAACAACTTTTCACCATTTCCATTATTTTCAATGGGCCTATTATTCCTCATATATATATATATATATATATATATATATATATATATATATATATATATATATATATATATATATATATATATATATATATATATATATATATATATATATATATATATATATATATATATACATAATTTTTTTTTTTTTGACTTTTGAACGTCAATTTTGTTAACTAAAAATTCTGATTGGATATGAATGGCAAAATGCATATTTCTCCCAATTATATAAGAACAGCAAGACTTATTTTTGTACCTTCTAGAGTAAAAATTTTATTCCCAAATAACTATTTTAATAAAAATCTCCCTAAAAAATATCGAAGCAGATATTATGGAATAAAATTTTTACTATAGAGTATAGAATTTATAAAAATAAACATTAGTGTCCTTTCATAGTTCAATGAGATACTCATTTTGGTATTCTTGTCCAATTTCTGTATCTATAATGGTTTCAGAGATACAAATACACTTTCATTCATTTTAAACATAATTTAATATGTTAAACTGGTAAAAGTCAAGTAATGTAAAATCGGATACAATTATTAATAAAATCCTACTCAACATTATCAATAATCAAAATATCAAGCAAAAAACAATAAAATGGATCAAGTTGGGACTCTAAGGTAAGATGGACCTAATTTTCTAAAAAGAATTCTAAAGCTCCAACCCTGGAATAAAAGCTTAAATATTTTCTTACGTAATTTAAATATTTTCCTAAGTAATTTAAAACAATAAATGGGTACTTATCCTTTGGACAACAATATTTGGAGACGGGGTAAAAAGAAAGCAAGTGAGTCCTCGAGGACCAAAACAAAGTCAATTCAGATAATAAGTAGTGTCCTTTCTAGGATTTTTATTACTTCAGGAGATATTTTTTTAAAGTATTGTGTACATTGCAAATCTCACTAACAAATTTCCAATACTAGATCTCTGAGAGGTATTCTGTAGCTTTCTGTTACCTTAATATATCGTTTATCTAATTTCTAAATAAAAGAAAATAAACAATAGGCCTATATAGCGTCCTCCTTGACGGAAAAGCTTCCTACAATTCGTATAAATTTTACATCGTTTTATATTTATTGATCACATTTTGGGCACCAGCTTTTGCCCAATTGTGGTGTGATATTGTCTTCAATATTATAATTGTAAGCTAAGCTGTAATTCATAGTTGCTGAAACTGCTTTCTCTTCTATAGATCTACTGAGCTGTTCTCAAGCCAGCCTTTCATCTATAAAAACTCTGGGTTTGAGCTTTTATTATAAGACCTGAAAGAGAAGGGTCATAATTAGTGTTAAATAAGTTTTGTATTTCTTTTAACATTTTCGATAGTCAATTACCTAAAATATAGAAACGACCCAGATAATATGAGGCAGGAGTCTGATTCTTTTACATATAATGATTCTAAATTATATAATACCACTATCGAACGCCTCACATTTATATTTTTCACACTTAGTTTAATGAATTTGAATGGAATATTACGTTTAAATAAGTTTTGTATTTCCCTTAACATTTTCGATAGTCAATTATCTAAAATATTGGAACGACCCAGATAATATGAGGCAGGAGTCTGGATTCTTTTCCATATAATGATTCTAAATTATATAATATTACTTTCGAACGCCTCACATTTATATTTTTCACAATTAGTTTAATGAATTTGAATAGGATATTACGTTTAAATAAGTTTTTTATTTCCCTTAACCATTTTCGATAGTCAATTATCTAAAATATTGGAACGACCCAGATAATATGAGGCAGAAGTCTGATTCTTTTCCATATAATGATTCTAAATTATATAATACCACTATCGAACGCCTCACATTTATATTTTTCACACTTAGTTTAATGAACTTGAATGGAATATTACGTTTAAATAAGTTTTGTATTTGTATTTCCCTTAACATTTTCGATAGTCAATTACCTAAAATATTGGAACGACCCAGATAATATGAGGCAGGAGTCTGATTCTTTTCCATATAATGATTCTAAATTATATAATACTACTATCGAACGCCTCACATTTATATTTTTCACACTTAGTTTAATTATTTGAATGGAATATTACGTTTAAATAAGTTTTGTATTTCCCTTAACATTTTCGATAGTCAATTACCTAAAATATTGGAACGACCCAGATAATATGAGGCAGGAGTCTGATTCTTTTCCATATAATGATTCTAAATTATATAATACCACTATCGAACGCCTCACATTTATATTTTTCACACTTAGTTTAATTATTTGAATGGAATATTACAGGGCCGGCCCTAGACATTTTGGCGCTCCGGGCAAAACCTTAATTTTGCGCCCCCCCGTTTTTTTAAAGTAAATCTCATGCGACCATATCAGAAAGTCAAGAAAACATTGAAAAAAAAAAAGTTTTATTAAAAACTCAATCATCAGATAACAAGATAAGCAATTTAGCACTTAAGGCAAAATAACAGAAATTAAAATGTAGTAATGCTAACTAAACTAATATCCCATGTTATAAATAAATTCTAACTAACCAAAGTAATTAAAATGCCCTTTTTCTAACTTTTCTTTCGGCAAACTCACGAACCAGTGATTTCAAGTCTAATTTGTCACTAATTTGGTGTTCTATAGCTATCATTGCCAATCCATTGAGACGATTGTGCGTCTGCATCGTTCTGAGATAATTTTTTATTATTTTTAGTTTTGAAAAGCTTCTTTCCCCTGAAGCCACAGTGACTGGCAATGTAAGTAGGATTCTTAATGCTATGCTGAGGTTTGGTGCGAATTTAAGTGTAGCGATAAACTTGAGAACTTCAACAGGGGTTTCCTTTTTTGTTAATAATGACGAAACAATGCTTATTTCATCGGCTAGTTCCATGGGCTTTAAGATCGCTTGAATTTCCATCAGTTAAAACTACTTCCAAATCTTTGCAATGAGCCAGTAGCTCATTTCTGGGCATGTCTTTTAGACCAAAAATATTATACAAAAAGCTGAAATAATTACTGTGAGTATTTAGCAAATTATATCTGGTTTCCAAGGCATTTATTGCTTGATCTATAGTGTGAAAAAAAATCTATTTTATATTTTTGTTTGAGGTCTTGAACGGGTTTATCCGGGCCCTCATACAAAAACGTTCTTGTTTTGCTTCTGACACGATGACGTGGTATGGTGGTTTCAAAATTAGCTTCCACGTCAATCTCCGAAGCAAGCTCGGTTGCTTCTAAAATGATGCTTTCAAAAGCTTCATCTGATCTCAGGTTTTCAAAGAAGAGTTTGCAGTTGCTAAGCATATCAATAGCTTGTGACATTAAAATTTACAGTTTGCAAAAGTTTGCTGATGGGGTTAATATGACTCAAAATTTTGTACCAGATCACAACAGAGCATATAAATTTGAACTGCTTCAAATTATTTAATAATCCGCTAGCCTCGACTCTGATCATATTATCGATTTCTGAATCTTCATGTATGCTGTACAAAGCATCGTGAATTGGACCAATTTGAAACCGCAGAGCTTTTAATGAGTCGACTCGACTTTCCCATCGCGTATCACTCAATGTTTTAGGGTGTAAGTATCAATATATTTCAGTAATATTGCCCAATGAAAAGAAGAGGAAGAAAAAAATGTATATAACTTTTGAACAATATTGAAGAAGCTGGCTGCCTCAAACGAGGATTTTGCCATATCGTTTACAACAAAATTTAGCGAATGGCTGCTGCATGGAACATAAAATGCTCTGGGTTTATATTTCTGATTCTTGTTTGTACTCCCGATTTTTCTCCTCTCATATTGGAACCATTGTCATACCCTTGACCG
>SEYY01000482.1:152500-155000 GCA_009176605.1 Armadillidium nasatum | reverse complement strand
CGAGTTTACAAGACAGCGAGTAGCGAGTTTACTAGCAGCGAGTAAACTAGATAACTCGCTTCTGAAAAGTTGAGGACCCAGCTACTTTACAATCTACCTACTCGCTGTATTGGAAACTCACTCATTGTAATCGACGACTAGTTCACCCTCTCACTCGCTCACTCGCTCACTCGCTCACTCACTCACTCGCTCACTCACTCACTTACGCACTCTCTCACTTACGCACTCTCTCACAAGCCTGCCAAGAAGTACTAGCAATATACCCAAGGAATGAACACTGTGAATGGAGAGACTAAACTCGTAATTTAATTTGAAACAAGATGTCTGAATGTTTGTACGCATTTTGAAAAGCATTTTTCTTTGTGATATTTAAATATTCGTCATTTTTAATGCCCCATAGCAAAGGATAATTTTCTTGTATTTCCAAAAATTTAATAATATCACTGTTATTCTACTTTGACATTTTATTTAAAAAATAAATTGGTTTACCAAGAGGTGGAAACTCTCGAAAAGAAGAATGAATAGAGTGAGTGGATATATATATATATATATATATATATATATATATATATATATATATATATATATATATATATATATATATATATATATATATATATATATATATATATATATATATATATATATATATATATATATATATATATATATATATATATAAAATGAAAAAATAAAAAAGGTAAACTAAATAGAAAATAAAAAATAAATAAAAATAGACTAAAAATAAAATAAAAAATAAACGGATCATTAAATAAAGAATAAAATAATAGAATAAATTAAAATAAAAATAAAAAATAAAATAACTAGAAAATAAAAATAATTAATTTTTCTTTTTCTTTTCAATAGTTATTCTATTTTTATATTTTACATTTTTTTTATCTGTTCTATTATTTTATTTTAATTAAAGTAAACTGAAAAGAAAGGAAACTTAAATCGCCCTTTCTAAGGGAAAGTTCTTCCCAAAAATCATTCATTTCTCATTCTAATAAATATGGTTGCCATAATTGTAACAAGTCTTAAAAATTGTGAAAAATATTGACGATTAACGAAGAGATATGAAGACAAGAAGGGTGAGGGGAAGAAGCATATATATATATATATATATATATATATATATATATATATAATATATATATATATATTATATATATATATATATATATTATATATATATATATATATTACATACATATATATATATATATATATATATATATATATATATATATATAATATATATAATATATATATATATATTATATATATATATATATATATATAATATAGAGAGAGAGAGAGAGAGAGAGAGAGAGAGAGAGAGAGAGATAGAGAGTGAGAGAGAGAGAGAGAGAGAGAAAGAGAGAGAGAGAGAGAGAGGCAGACAGACAGACAGACAGGCAGAGAGGGATTGAGAGATAGATAGATAGATAGAAACATAGACAGAGATAGATAGATAGATAGATAGAGAAAGAGACAGATAGATAGATAGATAGATAGATCAATAGATAAAAGGATAGATAAATAGATAAATTGATAGATAGATAGATAGATAAGTAGATAGATAGATAGATAGATAGATAGATAGATAGATAGATAGATAGATAGATAGATGGATATATAGATCGATAAATAGAAGAATAGATAGATAAATAAATAGATAAATAAATAAGTAAATAGATGAATAGATAGATTGAGAGAGAGAGGAACGGTAGACAGATTTATGCATAGGAAAGCTCATTACAGATAATGTTAACTTTTATACGTCTAACTTTAATTAAAAATTATTTATTACAACCATATTATATATATATATATATATATATATATATATATATATATATATATATATATATATATATATATATATATAATATATATATATATATATATATTCCTATAATTATGTTGTTCATTTATCTAAATTTTCTGCTATCATAAAATTCATAATGTAGTATAACATTTTATCATATTTTCAATGTTAAAAAACAAATGCCGATGAACTTCAATTAGTTCTAGATTTATAATTATTTCTCAACAATAAAGTCGGTCAGTTAAGTGAAGCATCGCACTTGGAGAGAAACCCAAAATATTAAAGATGTTTCTTTTTTTTTCCATATTGAAATTCCTTTAATCATATGACATTTATCTCTTATCTCGTTTTATCACTTCCTTCGGCGAAGGTTTTTGACATTTTATTGTTCCCTATGCTTGGACTTAAGGTAGTATTTATTTGAAAGCCTGGCTGGGGATTTCCTTGCAGTGCACATTCCAAGTGATTTCCTCACAATATTGGAGTTCATTTCATTTTCTTTCCACTTAGCTAAAAGTAATGAATTGCTTTGATGCTATTATCACAACTGAGTATTGTTCTAAAACTCTAATGTTCTAATTTTTCGTAAATCTTTTTTCAATATTCACTTATTTTATTACTATCATTATTTATAAAAAGTTTTGAAGGGTTGCTACCTCTTGGAACAGG
>SEYY01000482.1:125000-142500 GCA_009176605.1 Armadillidium nasatum | reverse complement strand
ACCTCTCTTATAATATAGCCATGAATTATATGCTCACAAGCCAAGCAATACACTCGTGTCATCGTTTGAATCACGCTGATTTCGATTCATAGCTACTGCTCTAGCATATCTAGTCTTTCTTCTCTAATAATGAGAAGTCACACTAAACCTGTGAGGCGAACAATCAACTAGACATTTACTTTACTGGGTGCTGCTAACATAGCGATGTGTGCAGTATGTGTAGTAAGGTGTGCTGCTGGTGTTTGTATAAGACATGCGGTCTGTTGTTGAGCTCACGTGTGTTGGAAAACTTGAACATGCTGGTGGTCGATTATTATCTATCAATCATTAAGACTATTCGTACTTAAAAGCTATTCCTATGCTTCCGAATACATTTGAATAAGCGATCATTTTATGTATTACAGCCTCAAGTATTATATATGGATTTATAGTTTATTGGACATAAATTTTTATAGCGACAACGTAGATACACTTTTTTCCTGGTCCAGCAGTGGCTCTAGTTTATATATGCTCACCACATTATAATTTACATATTAAATTTCTACTATACACCTAATATGAGTAAAATCCTAAAACTATGAAATAAACTTTGTGACACACATGATGTTTTTATCTATAAATGATATACATAATAATTGAATGTAACCACAATAGAACACTAATAACACTGGATTCGCCGACGTAAAAATCAACATGATTGACGTTCTTAAATACAGATTATCACCGTTATTGAGATAGCTATAAAAACACATCACACAGTCATTAATTACCTATAATTATAGATAGTGTTATATACATAGAGACACGTAAACGAATTGGTGAATCATCGCAAAAACTTATATTAAATGAACGCTTACTATATATAGTAAGGAACCTTTGTACGATAATCGAATGGAATTATAAATAAATTATATACGAAGAACAAATAAGATAGAACGGATAAAAAGTGATTACCAGATGAGCAAGCGTATGTAACCGACACGGGAAAGCCATTTCACGCGCAATCACATACAGATATACTACATCAACACAATATGAGATAGATTAATTTAATATTGTACAGATTAAGTAAGTAGCAGCAAACAAAACTAAAGATGAATAGCACCATTCTGCATCATTAAAAACAAACAGCAGATCTTAATACTCTCATATTGTGTACCATTAATTATCACATCTATACCACAATAACATATGACGATCAGATAATTAATTTAGACTATACAGATCCTAGAGATCCAAAGGAGGCTAATCACATTAGAAATCAAAATAATAATCAGCATTATTGCTAAAGTACAAATATAGGAATGCTATGAGAAATATTCTGGATCATTTGGCTCTTATCCTTGTCTATATCTATATACATATTTTGTAAAATATAATTCCAAAAAATTCTAGTAGATTTGTCTGACATGATTCTACCCATTCTAAAGCTATGCTGAGATTTATTAATAATAAGAGTTATACAATTGTTATCATCTAAATGCTTACATCTTAATAACATGGACTTTTTAGTATATATAAGTTATTCCCAAAAATAATAATAATTATAATAATATTTTTTTTTTTTTTTTTTTTTTTTTTAATATTAATATTTATAAAGATTAAGTCATACCGTTTCACGCCATTAAACTATTGAGATATTGAAACTTTTAGAATAATTAATATATTAATTTTATTAACATTATTTATAAGCTACGAATCATTACTGGTGGAATAAATATTACTAATAATTATTGATGAATTCAGGACGTTCATTTATTTATAATTAATTCCTTAAGTTTTATCCCAGATCAAGCTCTCTGAATCCATTATTTACACTCTTTATCCACAATGAAATTGCGATAATTTAATATCCAACTGTCAGGTTACCATATAAAATAGTAATATTAGATATTATTAGATAAAATCATGAACTAAAAAAATATAATGATATATATATATATATTATATATAATATATATTATAAAAATAAAAAAAAAAAAAAAAAAAAAAAAAAAAAAAAAAAAAAAAAAAAAAAAAAAAAAAAAAAAAAAAAAAAAAAAAATTATTTTATAATATATATATTATTTATATGTTAGATATTATTATTAATATATATAACTATATATTAATTATATATTATAAATTATAATTAGATATTATACTTATATGATTATATATTTATTATACTTATATGATTTTATATTTATTATTAATATTAAAATCAATTATAATACTTTATTATTATTATAATCATCAAAAATATTATTATTATTAATAAAAAAAAAAAAAAAAAAAATATTTATATATATATTTTTTTTTTTTTTTTTTAATTTTTTTTAATAATAAAATACTTATTTTACTAATACAATTAATTTTTATGATTAAAGATTTAAGATTAAAAATTTTATCCCAAAATGTAAAAATGTTTGAAAATATCATTTATTAAATAATATTAATATTAACAGTAATATTAATAAATATATATATATTATAATATATATATATAATATATTTAATATATAAATATTAATATTAATATATATATATTAATTATAATAATAAAAACAAATGAGTAAAAAAATAAAGAAAGTATTTTTTAAATAAATATTGAAAAATAACCCTGAAAAAAGTTACAAGGTTTCCTAATTTGATATTTATAAAAATAATTAAATAATAATAATATTAAATAATATAATTAAATAATAATATAATTATAATCAATAGAATAGATTCTCTACGGGCTATTCTTTGAAAGCCTAACAACTCATAGTGAGAGAAATAGAAAATATATACATAATATACATAAAGAAGCAAAACATCTTTGAGGATAAGGAAGATTCGATACAAATATAATGTATTTTAAATTCCCTCTTTCTATAATGATTAAGTAGTGTTAGAGTACTTTTTACGCAAAATCTGGCAAACCTTATGCAATAATACGGGATTTATTGAAATATTTGTCAATAGCAAAATCACTTACCACTCTAAATATATTATAAGATTGACGCTTCCGCTCTTTCCACTTTGAGCATATAATACTATAATTTATTGGGGAGTATTCAATATCACCCATTATGAAATGTGTGAGGCCTCTAATATAAATGATCTGGGGAAGGGTGCTCATATAGCGGAACTTCCCATCAAATAAATATGGTATCAGGACTATTATGTACTTAGAATTTGAAATAAAATCGCTTTATGACGTATTAATAACCTCACTATCTCTTATATCCTGACCATTATTTCTTTGGACTGGTTCAGTAATATCCATAGTGTCTGAAAATATTTTCTTGAATATCTGGGGTCCGTGAGGGTCCTACGTTAGGGTCCGTGCGACAAATAAAAATTATATCAGGAAAGTGAGTTTTCATGAAGAAGCAGGCATATTGCACGCGCTAAATAGCAGAAAAGACCTGAGTTAGGAAAGGTTGCAGATTTTATTATTAGAAAAAGTATGCATAATATTACTGGCCACGATAATATATCTACCGAAAGATAGTGCACCAATTACCATATACAGTATATATCACTTAATTAATAATGGTAAATGAGTGTTATAACGAAATTGAGCTTAGTACATTTCTTTATTTTTCTTTACCTAATCAATTTAAAAATTGAAACTTATTATTTGATTGAAAGAGAGTTTTATATTTATACATTTAATGTAATCCATCCTTTAACCCGATCTATCTATCGCCTGAGATGCTCTATAAAGCTCTTTTTCATTTTGCACCGTCAAATCTCTGAAAATGCTCAATCACACAGACCGTGATCATATTCTTTCTACCTCAGGTTTCTTTCATGACATGAATTTCCTACGAAGTATCGAGTGCAATGATGATCGAAAAACAAGCGAGTAGAGGGATATGTTTAGGTTTATAAATGGCTACCGTCTATATATTTCCGCAGTTTTCCATTTTAAAATTCCATCCAAAATTTGAGATTACCTTTCTAAGGATATATATAACACACAAAGGTAGTTCTTTGCTTATCTTCTTTTCTTGTTTAGTCAGCCATACAATTTGTTATTACATTTTCCTACTTTCTACATTCACCTTTAAATTAATCACCATATAATTTTATGCTTTCATAAAGCTTTCCTTCTCACTGGCCTCCCAAACTAGTTCACACGTTTCCTTTCCTGCCATTATGTAAATTTCCATCCCTTTCCTATTGTTTTTATTTGCATTCTAGACTTAAATTCCACTCCTTTCCCAAATAATGGCTTAGTTTTCTATTTTCTTTGAATGAGTCTTCCTCCGGATCTTCAGTGCTTTAAAGATTATTCATTTATCTTTCTCTTAATAATATTTTTCACTCTTTCCGTCTATTACTCTGTCCTTCATTATGCTTATTCTTTTTATCAGTCCTCTAAAACTGTTCAAACCTTATCATCATATATGTTTAATAATAATAGTTTTCCTAACATGCCTTCTAAGAACCTGAATACAAATGATTTACACAATTTATATTAAAAAATTGATGATGAAATAAAAATTTGAATAACCAATGTACATCCACACATAATATATATATTATTAGCTATTAAATACTTATAATATTAATATATATCAGTATATATCGAGTATTGTTATATATTCTTTATTTACTCTGATATACTATGTAGATATTTTTTACTACTATTAGGATATAATAAGAATCAACTTATTAAATTTATTATTATTTCTATTATTATAAATAATACCTTATATATTATATTTATATACTCTAGCATTTTATAACACCTTAAATCATTAGGTATTTTCCTCATACAGGCAAGCAAAATCGCACTTAGCTTGAAAGTCGCTTATTGTTCTGAGTGTTTGCCACCTATTTCATTTTAAAATTTTCCTGATTGCGACATTTAGCCAAACTCTCAGTTTACACTAAATAATACATTCTTCTCTCATACCATTATGGCAACCAAATCTCTGTTTTTAAAACTGTTTTCCCTTTCGCTTCTAGCTTTAAATTTCTAACGGTTATTTTTCTAACTAATCAAACATTTTCTATAAAGTTTATTAATCATATTTCTCTATCACATACACAATTTACCCTTTCGATGTGTAAGTTCCAACTTCAAAAGACATTGTTCACTCCGCGCATTTTAGCGAGTATCTTAGTTGAGATCCTTAGACCTTACTTCTTATTTTTTGATATATACCTTGTGTGGAGCCTCTCAAACGAACAACAATGAGCTGACACTTTCTCTCTTCACTATTAAAGTATGTCACACAAACACTCTCTTCACCTAGAGTCTACGGTCTATTATCAACCTTTGACTCTCTTCACACCACACTTTACCATAACCATCACAATAAATAATTACATCTAAATCTGAGAGCAACTAATAGAATCGAAATATATTAAATTTAAATGAAATAATATAATGAATAATAATAATTAATAAAAAAAAAAAAAAAAAAAAAAAAAAAAAAAAAAAAAAAATAATAATAATAATCTCAATATATATATATATTCATAATATATAAGATATCTAATATTTATATGACTTACTTTATATTATATATATATGAACTCTCTTACTTCACACATCTACTTCAGCAATGAATATGATAGTATCAATATATATATCTGAGTGAGCTAGTAATACATATATAATATAACAAGTACTTTTACTAACACTGTCTCAATAATACTTACTTTATCTATGTACCAACCTTCTCTGATACTAATAGTACACATTAACCTATACTAGACTAATAATAATATGCTCTGTCTAACATGTACTCTACTATCTTCGTGTGTGGTGGGCGGTCGTGATGATGACGTATTGCAAAAAAAGTTATGAGTGAAGAATGCAGTAATTACTTCATATGGACACACAGTTTGTTGATGTGTCGATTTTTCCTCAGGTTTCTTTTTTAATTAGCACGTCCATGTATTTCAGCAAAAAAGACACATGATACTTCACAAATTACGCGTGAGAGTTGTTATAATCGAGTATTGAAAATTCGCATTATTCGGTATTTTATATAATTACACTGATTTGAGAGAACCGAGATTTATAAATCTCTAATGTACGAGAATATTTCACAGTAACCAAATGAACACTGTATCAGTTGTAAATCATAATATATTGTCACGGGGGGCTTATAGCGGTGAATACTGGGGGTCGCGTTTAGATAATCGCTCACATCCGGAATTTAAAATTTATTTTATAAATTACTTTTTACTTTTCTTTTTTAATTATATTTATTTTCATTTATTTATTTTCTAAACTACTATTCGATTAACATTCAAAATCTTTATCACGCTAATAGTTTTTATTCCTACGTCGTAGACGAGTCCTCCCACCGGCAGGGTGGAACGCCAGTGGGGTGGAACGCCAGTGAGGTGTAACGGATGATCATAAAAATAAATCTAGAAAGTAAATATATATTCGAGGGTCTTAAACCAATAATATTTTTACAACACTTGAAACAAAACAAAAAAAAAAATCCTTAGTAAGAACACGAGGAAAAAAGGGAAAAAAGTAATAAATAAAGAAGAAAGGATGTAGATAGAAAAGGAAGAAAAATAAAGAGTAAAGGAGGAGATTATTTTATAATTGCCCGTCGTAAAATCTGTTTATAGTTCATCGGATGCGATTTCAGTTAAATAGAGAAATAAAACAGAAACAAAATAGATCAGTTTATAGTTTGTACATCGCCCCTCATAAACTCTTAATTACACACATGTACGCACGCACACATACACATACACACATGCATATACATTAAACACAGACGAGCGCCCGCGCACACACTCTCACTCTCTCTCCACTATATAATATATATATACACACACACCAGTGATGTGAGTGTAGTGTGTGTGTTGTGTGTGTGTGGTGTGTGTGTGGAATCTACTGAATTTGCACTTTGATTATTTGTAAATTAAATCAACCTTTTTCCATTATTTACTTTCAATATAAAAATTGTGTAAATCATTTTTATTAACAGTTATATAAAATTTTAGTGATTATTGATGTAAAATAATAATAATAAAAAAAAAAAAAAAAAAAAAAAAAAAAAAAAAAAAAAAAAAAAAAAAAAAAAAAAAAAAAAAAAAAAAAATGAAAAAAAAGAAAGAAACGATGTATAGAGATATAGAAAAATGATATTATCAACTATTTAAAGTCTGCTCGCTAGTTACTAAATTTAAAACAAAATTATTACTGTCGACACACCTGAGTAAAAATTTTTTGTAGGCAAAGTCTGAATCCTCTTCCATCCATTATAAACCTAGTATAAACAAATCGAACATAAATATAGAATTTGAATATATATAAATATAGTATAATATAGTAGTATTATATATAAAAATAATAATATATTTTTTTTTTTTTTTTTATTTTTTTTATATTTTAATTATATTTTTACTATAGTTATGTAGCCGCAGTTTCAATTTCTTATATATTAAACAAATAAAAATAAGAATATATTAATGAGTAATAATATAAAGAAAAGTAGAATATTTTAAAGAATAGTTTATAATATATTAAATTAAATATTAATAATATATATATATATATATACTATAATATATATATATATATATATATTCTATTAATTAATATATATATAATTATATATAATTAATATAATATATATTAATATTAATAGAAGTAGGACTATAAAACAAAGGATAGTGCGTTCCACATTTATTCTTATGAAATAATGTAACTAAAGCTAAAAAATAATTGTTTAATCCTTCATTTACTTAATTTCATAAATATATTAAACGTATTAGTTTTAATTGATTAATTTTTTAATGGATAATACTAATTTTTGGTTTGTCAAACACCTAAATAAGAGAAATCAAATTTTTATAAGCACATTTATATATTTAAATTTTTTAATACTACTTAGCTATCCAAATAATTATCTTTCATATATATATATATTATTTATGTATATATATATATATATAAGTATATATATATATTAATATATATATATATATATATAATATATTATAATATATATATTAATATATATTAATTAATATAATTAATAATATTAATATATATATAATATGATATATATATATATATAATATAGTAATATATATTATTTTATTAATTATATAAATTATATATTATATTATATATATATATATATATATATATATATTATATAATAATATTATATTAATAATTAATATAATATTATAATTATATAATATATATACATAATATATTATTTATATATATATATATTATATAATATATGATATATAATTTTATATAATATATAAAAATAGATTAAGTAGATAGATAGATGTGTAGATAAATAGATAGATAGAATATAGATAGATATAGAATGAAAGATAATTACAATATAACTATAATAGATAATTAATATAAAAATTATATAAAATAAAAACTATTGTCACCACTTTCTTCGTATAAATTGTTATCCTTGATTATGGGAGCTATTTGGACTCAAATACCTGGGCATAATAGACCAATGTTGCCCCACTCCTCTTTATAAAAGCTCTGACGCAGTATGGATAGTACTCAGCTTTTACACAAAAAAAAAAAAAAAAAAAAAAAATTAAAAAATAATAATAATTATAATCCCACGTATAATATCAAAGTAAATGTGTCTGTAAATACACTCATATCTGAGCCATCACGTAAAATCAATAATTCAGTTGTATTGTGCATTTTTCACATCTGGTATCACTAGGCCGTTAGGTGTACATGGATAACATTTCTTTTTAATTATATATAATATACCTATATATTATCTAGCTACAGTAATCATTAATATCCTAATATTCATATTTATCAGACTAGTGCCGCTCATGTGGCACAGGTTAGTAGGAGTCAGGTCGCTAGGTGACGAGTTGGAACCTTCGAGGTAGAAAGCAGCACCGACTGAACAGAGGTAGTGCAATAGCCTTAACGCTGTGCTACATTCACCGCTAGCTGCCAGATCGACACTTGCACAATCTGAGCGGTATACCTCTAGGCGAACAAGCGAATTAATCATTTCCACACACTTCTTTACTGTCTTTATTTTTTGTGACTAGAATTCATTTTCCACTATTCTATCTTTTATTATTACAGGAGCTAGGATGATTGTAGTTGCATGGAGCTGATGTCGTAGAAATGGGAATACTAATCCCCGTCCGACCAGCCTCTAACCTCGGTCCTATCGCGTGCTATAGCCGAGAGCTCATGCCAAGATCAGCGTATCAGTCTAGAGAGCTGACACGAGACTAGACATGAGCGAGGAGAGAGGACTGAAATAAAAATTGGTTTCCTCTTGTTACATAGAATTATATAATATTCACTGCTAAACACAGGTATAGGACAGTTTCTCAACGAGAGGACATCTAGATTTATTCACTTTTTATATTATATATATAACATATAGATATTATATATATAACATATAGATATTATATATATAATATACATATATCCTCCTTATTATTATTTTATAATTTTTTTTTTTAAATTTTTATTATAATTTAATGAAGTATAATTATCTTCATCTTTATATACATCCAACAACATAAATAAATTAAAAAATAGTTCATATGGTTCAATTATATATATTATATTATTATGATATTTTATTATTCACCACTTTTAAATCCATAAATCAAATCACGAGAGAGAATGGTTTACATGCTTTCAAATATTCTGGTGAAAGATTGATAGTTTAACTCTGATCTAGTTCATTAATTTAAATTAGCAATGAGAAATTTTGATACTATCTCTACCATTAATAATTCAACAGCCAAAAAATACTTATTATAATTATATTACTATGAAAAAGATATAAATCACTATTTATATGGATATTATTGAGGAATTATAATGTAATGGATAACGCTATTATTTGGAATTTATGATAGATGATATATATTTACTAAGTATATAATATTATAAGTAGCTTTTCATTTTGAACATAATATAATTGATTTATATAATATAATCGATTTTATATTATATTCTATATATATAAATATTTTTTTTATGATATTTTCTTTGAAGTTTCCTGTCAGAATGCTATCTAAAGATATGTCAAAGGTAAAAACTAAATATCTACATATGATTATCTAACTCAACTCAGTGCACAGCTGAGCAACCCATCTCAAGGTAGCTATAGCAGTAGAGCATGTGAACAATCTAGTATGAAGAATAAGCTATCTAAAAACGAGCACTAGAGAAAGCTGGTGAGCCTCTCATTTACACAGCTCAAGAAAGAGCTAAGAGATATTAGACTGAGAAATGTGCCGACTGTGACCAAAGTAGATGAGCCGCTCAGAATCACATCTGTGCCGAAGGCTTGGGCGAGGGGGCGGTGGAGAGATAAGACGGGACCGAGAGCTGGTGGGGAGTCGTGTGCACTGTGGGCTGTGCGAGTTGTGAGAGAACTAGTGCACGTCGAGCAGATGCACCATAAGTGCTGCTTCTCGGACATGACTGTCGAGTAGCACGTGCATCGAGCTGTTTTCGATCGACTGTGCATTACAAGTCCTTAGAAATTCTATATCGACACCATCGTTAATTATCTACAACATTTGAGCTATCACTGTCAAATACGCTTCTTAAGACTCTGTTTGAGAATGAAGTTAGACTATTAAACAAACTAAAAAAGGTGAATAAATATCTGACGACCAATACCGTTCCGATTCTTCAAAGAGTAATCTTGTATCTCAGAGAGCCAAGAGAAATAATATTATTTGATTTTTGTAAGGAGTAAGAGTAAATTTACTTAACGAGATGCATAGAATAATTATGATATATGATTAATATCACACTATAGCTTGCGAGAGTCTTACTTACCACACTTTAATCAGCAAACACCTATGGAGAATTTACTCTTTTGATTATTAATCTACATTAATTTATATAAATTTCTTATTATTTATTTATCTTAGTAATTATAAGTTTGTTCTGTATGAAGAATCATAGTTTCCTTGAAAGCTAATAAACCACAAGACTTTCAAATTTTGTTTTTTTGACCACACAGAGGAGCAAATTCGTATCACTTCAATTTATTATATAAACCTAACCCTTTCTTTTATACATAACTTAATATAGATAACAATCTTTACGAGCAAAGAGTATAAATTTATGGGAGGAGAGTGAAGCTAAATTTTTTTAAAAATTTATTTTTTAACAGATTAGCGCCGATTTTTTTATCAGCAAAGGGAGAAACGATCTCACCAATATTATTAAAAAAATTTAAAAAAAAAAAAAAAAAAAAAAAAAAAAAAAAATTATATTATTATTTTTTAAATTATTAAATTTTGGTATTTTTAATTAAAATTACAGATTTATTATAATTTTTTTTTTTTTTTTTTTTTTTTTTTTTTTTTTTTTTTTTTTTTTTTTTTATTTTTTTTTTATTATATTATTATATTATTGTTATTATTATTATTAAATATTATTATTATTATTATTATTATTATTATTATTATTATAAAACGTTTTACTATTTCTAAAGCGAGGGGAAGTTGCAAAAGCTGACCATTTGGTGAATTACAACCGCCGTTAACTCTGTTTTCGAGCTAAATTAATTATGTTACTTGTGAGGATTCAAAAATACAGGATCTTATTCAAAGCTCTTGGCGAGATTCTCTGGCTTTCTACTTATATATTACATGTTTTGTTTATTAGCGTTATCATTCCTATTGTATATAATCATTTATATGAGATAGTAGAAAATCAATTTATATATAATCAACAAGCGGATCTATCTAGTTAGCGATTTGTTACTTTATTTATATGATAAATCCATTTTAATATAATAGTAGTATTGACGAATAAGATCAGTGTAGTAACTATCGCTACGATGGAAATGATTTCATGCTGATGTGTACTATCACATAGATGAGACAATTTTCCTCACTTAGGAGTCGGGTGAATATGATCACGTAGCACAGTTATTATCGTAAAGCTACAGAATTTATAAGCATGAACTATGTCATAAGTTTAGAGGTAAGTGGAATTTATATTTAAATTAGGAGGCAAATAAAAAATATTTTTAAAAACTTGAATATAGGTTTAAAAAGTACGATAAAATACATTAACTAATGTGCAAATTAAAACTTATTCTTAAGGGGTTCACACATTAAATTAACACAGATTTATATTTTTATATCACCAAATACGAATAAGATTGCATAAAATTTAATACACATCCGTAAAGATTAGAGTTCTAATACAAAATATTATTACGATTATAATAATAATAATAATAATTATAATAATCATAATAATAAGAATAATTATATATAATTAAATTATATTATACTCATGATGATTGTCTCCTCTATTGAAATACGATTTTTAATATATTAACAATATTTCAAAGTCAATTAATACCAGAACACTTCTAATCATTAAATTACATAGAGATGGCCAATAAAAATGATTAATTGATATAGGGAGACAATATATGTACAATTATATAATTGAGAGCTAGGAATATACCGGGAAATTTATGCAATAATATATAAGTGTCAAATAACATATCACAAAATAGTTCGAGATAGTTAGTATATACAATTATAAAATTATACAATTATATCATAGTACGTACTGCAATTATGTAAAATAAAATATAAAATAGAATAAAAATTAACTTTTTAAAAATTTTTAGCAGTAATAATAATAATTTTAGCAACAATAATAGAATAATAAAAATGACAAAAACAGTTATCAAATTAGTTATAGTAATAATTTTAATAAAAATTAAAAATACAGCAATCGAAAAAGGAATATACTCTGAAATAATAATAATAATAATAATAATAATAATAATAATAATAATAATAATAATAATAATAATAATAATAATAATACATGAATAATAATAATAATAATAATAACATGAATAATAATATATAATAATAATAATAATAATAATAATAATAATAATAATAATAATAATAATAAGTACTTTCTCTTGCCAGGACATTATGCGGGCATAATGTTTTGAATATGCAAATATTTTGTAGTGTTTGTAGAACAGCTGTTTTTAATTAAGTTTAAATGTGAACAACCGCTTTACATAATTAATAAAAGAATTTTTTTTTTTTTTTTTTTTTTTTTTTTTTTTTTTTTTTTTTAAAGGTTTCTGATCTATTCTTCTTTATCGCTTGGCATGGGCATAGAAAGGGGGTGGAGGGGTCGGCTTGTTTGGTCACTGCCCTCCCTCCATGTTTTTGTGAACGTTATAATTATATATAATATATATATATATATATATATATATATATATATATATATATATATATATATATATATATATATATATATATATATATATATATATATATATATATATATATATATATATATATATATATATATATATATATATATATATATATATATATATATATATTATATATATATATATATATTATATATATATATATATATATATATTATATATATATATATATATTATATATATATATATATATATATATATATATATATATATATATATATATATGAAGAATAAAAGAATGAATGATGGAATCAAAATCGAATTCCAGTTTATAGGTTGGAGTTGAGATGAATTAGGTTATGATAGGTTGGCTTAGGATAGGTTGTGATGAATTGGATTATGTTGTTATGTTATGTTAGGTTAGGTTAGACAAAATTTTTCATTCATTTATTTCATTAATAATTATTCCACCTGTCGAACGTTTTGAAAAAAGTTGATCGATGGACTTTAAGGTTACAGCTGATTCTAAGGTATTTTGAAACGCTGATTCAGAAAATGATCTTTATTTTTGTGTTACGTCTGGTTTTAACACAAATCGAATTTTGATTTTTTTAGCTTTACACCCCATCTATAGCAAAATTATAACCTTCAACATATTTGAAATTACTGATGGAAGCGTGATTTTTAGAATTAATCAATGAAATATGATTTTTATTACACTATAACAAAAATATCATGTTATAAATACTTTATCTTACCTTTAGTAAGGCTGAAAATGTCTTTTACGTGATTTACGCCCTTGATGTTTCTCTTGACAGTCTCTCTTTCAACATAGCACAGTAATATGCCATTATATTCGTATTACACAGACCATTGATATCTCTTTTCCATCTCCTAGATATCTTCGTGAAAAGTTTCTTGTTGTTCCTCACTAACATCTCCAAAATTTTCCGGGAGAAAATCCAAGTTTGAATGAAGAAAGTCAAATTTCAATTTCATGTTGCACTCCAACGTTTTAAAATTTTTCCAATATCTTTTTTCACTATTGATTTATATAGTTAGAACCCTTAAAACTTTCCAAAAACTTATGGACAACTTCTTTAAAACTTTAAAAGATCCCCCCGACGCTTCTTTCTCATCTGGTGTCAGTTTTTTTTTTTCTCAAAATCATTCTCAAACATAAGTTTTCAAATCTGCATATCCACAAATATTCTTTCCTTGAATTTTTCTACTGAAAACTTTGGAAACTTTTTGTGAGATAATCGAAACAAGAATCCTCTTTATGCAGAGTTTTGGTTAATTGTTTGATAAGACCCAGTTTTATATGTAAAGGAGGTTGAAGAATTCTTTTCTATCCGCAAGATCCAGGCTGCAATAATTTTCGAAGGGGCCAATTTTTATTCTTGGCCCTACCATCACGTTAGAAAAGGAAACATTTCATTTTACTGTACTCGGATTCTTGTCCTATTAAAGTTTCAATTACTTTTAAGTCACCACATACTGTCCATATATATATGTTGTCCATACATCATATTATTTAAATTAGTTTTCATATTTTCGTGTTTCCTTCAAATTAACTGAATGAACTATTGAAAGCGAACTGAATTTATTACCATTCTAGGCTATTTTTAGACGAATCTATGAGTAATCTCCAGTCTGTTCGGATGTAATTGGCACCAAAATAGTTAATCAAATTATGCACATCATTACATAAACCAACTTTATCGTTTTTAGTGAAATATGGCAATAAATCTTTTTACTATGGCAATACCAGGATAATGTGTCCCTGGAGGCAATAGGTTCTTTGATCTAAATAATTGCGAAGCTTCTTTACTCAAATTTAAATCTCGAGTTCTTTCTGGACATGAATGTAGATATGCATATCTCTCTCTCTCTCTCTCTGTATATATATATATATATATAATATATATATATATATATATATATATATATATATATATATATATATATATATATATATATATATATATATATATATATATATATATATATATATATATATATATATATATATATATAATATATATATATATATATATATATATATATATATATATATATATATATATATATATATATATATATATATATATATATATATATATATATATATATATATATATATATATATATATATATATATATATATATATATATAGAGAGAGAGACACAACTAGAAAGACTTTATACTTATTATGTGCTACTGCCACATAAGAAATTTAATCAAAATGCAAAAATCATGAAACTCTATTTACTGAAAAAACTATACGTGCCATAGGAAATTGATTACAGATCTGAAATCAGCTCTTCAAAGAGTTTTTAATTCAGTGGTTATTGTAAAAAAATATATCAAAAATCGTGTCGACCGGTGATAAGTATGTTCCATCCATCCTTTTATGTTATTTTGCAGTGTGATTTTATGCGGGATTTCCCTATCCATATATTAGAAACCTTAATTTAGTATTTCTAACATTGTAATGCGGTGTTAGAGTCTTCTTCAGTTTTATACATCAAGTAACTTCATTGAGGGAGTTTAGGTTTTTTGTGGAGAGTAATGGGTAGGTCTAGGTTTGACCTAAATATCCCCTTTGTATGTAACGTATATAAGTATACTTAAAGTATGAACGTATGTACGTATAGTAAGTATATATTTTTTGCGCTGGAAATGGGAGGGGAGGTAGTAAAACAAAATCATCAAAAATTTCCATTAATTTTGTATTTCAAAGGATTTTTTTATATTTGAAACATAGAGTTTTTACTAGTTAATTGTAGTTTTTTTCGACTTAAAATTTAGTATATATATACAGTTCGTAATAATGTCTGCGTGTAGAAATTAATCTGTAAAAACACTTGCTTTTCTGTCAATATATTTCAACTTCAATATATCATTTTATTCTCTTTCAAAAGACTGTACTTGCAACGTACATTGGGGCGCGCCGTAAATACACACACATGCATACACCCGTGAGCATATATATATATATATATATATATATATATATATATATATATATATATATATATATATATATATATATATATATATATATATATATATATATATATATATATATATATATATATATATATATATATATATATATATATATATATATATATATATATATATATATATATATATATATATATATATATATATATATATATATATATATATATATATATATATATATATATGTGTGTGTGTGTGTGTGTGTGTACGTGTGTGAGTAGATCATGAATGCGTGTGTATTTGATGGTTGGCATAGCTTATTAACAAATTCAATTCTTTGCTGAAGAGATAGTACATGCTGGTCAGTAAGGGTTTATTTTTCTTAAGAGAACGGATTATGATCAATCGGATGGGTATGGACTATGTAACAAAAGCCAAATACGAGTTTTTATGTATAGAAATCAAACCCAAATATTCAAATCGATTTACGTTGTGATTTACATTACCGTTATGCATAATTAAAGGTAGTGCACCGAAGCTAAATAATAATTGTATATATTAATTAAACTGTACTGGAGATTATTCTAATAATTATGTTTTTATAAAAAAATAAAAATAAAAAAATAAAAAATAAGCAAAATAGCAAAGAATTTTTATCTTCGATTTGTTGTCGTTTCGTGGCATGACTTTTAAATAGTAATAAAGTGTAAGGAAGAAGATGAGAAAATATGGCATTAAAAAAACAACAGAAAACATCTAAATATAATTAAAAACATAAACTAGTATTGAAAGAGTAGAATGAGATAGAGATAATATATATATATATATATATATATATATATATATATATATATATATATATATATATATATAGATATATATATATATATATATATATATATATATATATATATATATATATATATATATATATATATATATATATATATATATATATATATATATATATATATATATATATATATATATATATATATATATATATATATATATATATATATATATATATATATATATATATATATATATATATATATATATATATATATATATATATATATATATATATATATATATATATATATATGTATATATTTAATTTTTTTACAGGTAATAATAATAAATAATAATAATAATAATAAAAATAATAAAAATAATAATAATAATAATAATAATAAAAGCAATGTATCCTGCCTCAAGATAATATTTTTTATTATAAGAATTTATTACATATAAGAACCCTTTTTTTTCGTGTCTATAAGGAGTGGGAGTGAAATGATTTTAAGACTATTAATATCGACACTCTCTAACATTGTTC
>SEYY01000482.1:102500-105000 GCA_009176605.1 Armadillidium nasatum | reverse complement strand
CTCAATCACACAAGTACTACATTACTAGTCTTAAATACTAGTACTTCTTTTATTTTCTTCACTTCATTTGATAATTAAAAAGAATAAAATATCCTAACTGTTTAATTGTTTTGTCCAGTTTTATGCCCCCCCCCCCGAAAAAATATAATGGTTTAACAATATATATATATATATAAAATATATAATATATAATAAATAATATATATATATAATATATATTATATATATATATATATATATATATATATATATATATATATATATATATATATTATATATATATAGTTCGCCATAAACCCTTAATTACTACATCTATGAGTTAAAAATATTTGTTCTAAAACTGTAAAAACATAACAATAAAACATTGCAACAAATAGTTAAAAACCAGAGGAACAAAAAGTTAAAGAGAAACGAAGCTATCGATTCTACACCCGGGGATCCTTATTCAAAGGAAGGATTAGAATCCTCAAAGACTAGATCTTGGTTGGTTTAAAAGATCCTATTTTTTTTTAATAATATTTTATAATAATGTTCATTTTCTTAATAAATTGTTTAAAGTATCATCTATTTTTATTTAACCAGGATTTCTGTTAAAATTTTTTGCATTTTTAATAATAAAGGATTGCAAAAAATTTTCTATTGTCACAATTGTAGCAAGAAACTAATAATTTTTCAGAGTTCATATCAATTATAGGATCATTTTCTTCTCTATGTTGACTCAACACAGAGTTATGGTTCCCACTTCTTAAACTATAGGCAGGCTGATACATATTTCTTTTGTAAACAACGAAATTAATAATAAAATTCTAGTAAGTTAGGAGTAAGTCTTCTTTACTTATTTTTCCAATAAAATATTCCGAATTTTAATATGTGATTTCGAAATGTTTTCATCTAAGCATTACAATTCACCTCCACCCCCCCCCCCCCATTCCCACACACACACCCAATAATATAAATTTAGTAAGTAATGATTTCGTTTCTTTGTTTGTTAAAGATTGGTAGCTTCTCTTTTTCTTTTTTGAAAACGTAAAGAAACTTATAAAATTATGTATGGAACACTTTTACTTTCAGTTTGGAGATAATTTATACAGATAAAAATTTTGGATTAAGTATGAGTTCTCCCCCCCCCCTATCTCCCCAATCTTCAATAAATTATTTATGGAATTATTCGAAATTAAATTCATATTTTCGTAAGTTTGGCTTCAAAACATAAAATGGTGACGTTATGTTTATGATATTTTTTTTTGCCATCCTCCAAGCCACTTTGGGCCCTCAAAAAGTACTTGAAAATTTAAATAATAAAATTCCATCAATAAAATTTCCATTGGAGAAAATGGTGGGTGAATAATAAAATTTATTTCCCTGACATCTTGATTGATGTTAAAAATAGAATTTCCGGCCTGTTTTTTCCATATTCTTAAGCCCATGTCATATTCATACATACATTTGTTCTCTATACACATTCTTTCCACACAAAAAAGGGAATTATTATTTCACAATATATTAGAACCTTAAAATATATGTTCCCCTTCTTCTTTTAAATATGAGTTAATATTCATAAAGAATACTTTTAAATCATTATACTACCAAGATAGTATAACAAATAAAGCTTTTTATAAAGCGAAGGAAAAAAAATATATGTCACAGATGATAATGCAAAGGAAAAAAAAATTATGTAATGAAAGAATTATTGCTTCCAGGATCAAAAAACTTTTCTCAAATAGTTTCTTTTATACAATCGGTCCCAAATACTATAAAGGAAAAATTTATATCAAAACCTCTAATAAATGCTAGGGCATAAATGATAGGACAAAACAACGTTGGGTATTTTTTTAGCATAAGCTACATAAATTGTTACGAAAATTACTTTGGTGAAACAAATGATTTTAAAAGATGTATGTTTCAGCATGGACTATAGTTTTAGAAGTGAGAACCGTAGCTCAGTACTTGATGAATATAGAGAGAAAAATGATCATATAATTGATACGAACTCTGCAAATTATTTGCTTCTTGCTACAATAGTGATAATAGAAAGTTTTTTGGAATCCTTTATAATTAAAAATATAAATGATTTTAACAGAAATCCTGGTGAAATAAAAATAGATGATACTTTAAACAATTTATTAAGAAATGAATATTATTATAAAATATTATTTAAAAAAAAAAAAATATGATCTTTCAAACCAACCCAAATTTAGTCTTTGAGGTTGCTATTTTTTCCAATTTTTTTTTTTTTTTCGTTGCTTTTCTGATTCCCTGGAATAAGAATCCCTGGGTGTGGGATCGAAATTTTGGTTAATTTTTAACTTTTTATTCTTTTGTTTTTTTTAAATATTTGCTAACTTGTTTTATTTTTTTTTATGCTTTTACTGTTTCAGAACAAATATTTTTAACTCATAGGTGTAGTAGTTAAGGGTTTATTGTGAAGTAAATATAATGTGGTGATAATTTGATTATTAGCCTATATATATATATATATATATATATATATATATATATA
>SEYY01000482.1:90000-95000 GCA_009176605.1 Armadillidium nasatum | reverse complement strand
CAACTATAGAACGAACGGAAAGGATATTAGAGAGGTCACAGAGGGAAGGATAGATACCGAAAGAGGGATGTTTAGAAATCAAAGCTTTGTGCCAGAAAGCATTGAAAGCTTTCGATATGTCCAGAGCGACAGTAAAAAATTCATCGAAATGCCGAAGAGCGGAGGACTTACAGTCAGAGAGAAGAGAAGAAAGTTTACCTGTAAAGCGTTTGTTTTGTCCTACTGACAGTATAAAAATCCTTTCTGGGAGTGGATGAAGTCAAACAATATATATATATATATATATATATATATATATATATATATATATATATATATATATATATATATATATATATATATATATATATATATATATATATATATATATATATATATATATATATATATATTATATATATATATATATATATATATATATATATATATATATATATATATATATATATATATATATATATATATATATATATATATATATATATATATATATATATATATATATATATATATATATATATATATATATATATATATATATATATTTATTTTTTTTATATATATATATATATATATATATATATATATATTATATATATATATATATATATATATATATATATATATATATATATATATATATATATATATATATATATATATATATATATATATATATATATATATATATTATATATATATATATATATATATATATATATATATATATATATATATTTTTTTTTTTTTATGTCTCCTCCGGTGGGCAAAGGCCAGGAGGCCTACCAAATTCCACCGGAGTTGGGAAAGATCTATAATCATGGTCGATGGTGGCCGACGTGTCCAGATACACGGCGTTTGAAAGTATGCAAGTCAAAGGAAGTTGGGAAAACATATGAAGGGAGTGTGTTCCAGACTTTACCAGTAGAGTACATGTAAGACTGAGCATAGCGGTTAAGTCTGGGGTCGGAGAGTTGGACAGAGAAAGGATGAGAATGTGTAGAAAGGCGTGTCGCACGAGCTCTTCTCAATGGAGGAGGTATGCGACGAGAGAGTTCAGAAGAGCAGTGTCTGTTGTAATAGCGATAGTAAAGAGAGAGTGACGCAACAATTCGACGGGCAGAAAGAGATTGGAGAGTTAGTAAGAGTAGGAGAGTTGATGAGACGAAATGCCCTTGACTCCACCTTCTCTAAGAGAGCTGTATGTGTGGAACCACCCCAGATGTGCGAAGCATACTCCATACAGGGACGAACAACACCCCTATACAGAGCAAGCAACTGGGGTGGCGTGAAGTAATTCTGAAGGCGCCTCAGAACACCCAACCTCTTAGAAGCTTGTTTAGAAAGAGAAGTAATGTGATCTTTCCAAGAAAGATCACGAGAAAAAGAAACACCAAGAATATTAAGGACAGATGAAGGCTTGAGTTGTGTGTTTTCGAAGAAGATATCATAGTTGTGTGGAAGATTGTGTCGAGTGGAGAGATGGAGGAACTGAGTTTTTGAGGCATTGAAAACAACCATGTTTTCTCTGCCCCAATTTGAAATACGGGAAAGATCAGAGGTTAGTTGCTCCAAGGCTACCCTTCTCGAGTCTATCAACTGCTGTTGGGTGGGACGTTTTTCAAATTGGAAGGAATAATGAAGGGTGGAGTCATCAGCATAGGAGTGGATAGGAGATGAAGTAATAGAGAGAAGGTCATTAATGAAGAGTAGAAAAAGTGTTGGTGATAGGACAGAACCCTGAGGAACACCACTATTAATAGATTTAAAGGATGAACGGTGGCCGTCTACAACAGTTGCTATAGAACGACCGGAAAGGAAATTAGCGAGAAGATCACAGAGAGAAGGATAGATACCGAAAGAGGGAAGTTTAGAAATCAAAGCTTTGTGCCAGACTCTATCGAAGGCTTTCGATATGTCTAGCGCGA
Organism: Armadillidium nasatum; assembly: GCA_009176605.1. NCBI lineage: Eukaryota > Metazoa > Arthropoda > Malacostraca > Isopoda > Armadillidiidae > Armadillidium > Armadillidium nasatum. Next base: position 93,072 of record SEYY01000482.1, on the reverse strand, counting down.
CAGCAAAAGATTCACCGAAATACCGAATAGCGGAGGACCAAGATTCAGAGAGAAGGGAAAGAAGATCACCTGTAGAGCGTTTCTTACGAAAGCCATACTGGCGATCAGAGATAAGATTAGAAGAATTGAGATGTTTCCAAATCTTCCTGTTAAGGATAGATTCGAAAACTTTAGAGAGAACGGAGGTCAAAGAAATAGGACGGTAGTTGGAGGGTTGAGAGGGGTCCCCCTTCTTCGGCACAGGTTGAATGAGCGCACGTTTGCAGCAAGAAGGGAAGGTTGAAGTAGATAGACAAAGACGAAATAGTTTATATATATATATATATATATATATATATATATATATATATATATATATATATATATATATATATATATATATATATATATATATATATATATATATATATATATATATATATATATATATATATATATATATATATATATATATATATATATATATATATATATATATATATATATATATATATATATATATATATATATATATATATATATATATATATATATATATATATATATATATATATATATATATATATATATATATATATATATATATATATATATATATATATATATATATATATACTATATATAACTTTCCTATTATTTCGCGTGATGCATAATGTATTTTTTTAATTTCTGAAATTTTAGTCCGTTGCCATAAAATAGGAAAATCGCTTTGCGTGTCTTGGGCGTAAAATGTGGCAAATTTTGTAGTTTTTAACAGCCAAAAAGAATTTAAAAAGTGTAGCGTCACATAATTACAATACAGCGGACTATTTTCTTGTTGAGATTTTTTTTTTAATATATATATATATATATATTATATATATATATATATATATATATATATATATATATATATATATATATATATATATATATATATATATATATATATATATATACGAAAGAGAAAATTTTTCCGCACGCCAGAATTCGAACCCATTGACAACATCGTCGTCGTTAGGCAATGTACAGAAGGTTCTACCACCGAGCTACGCTGCCTCCGTAGGGAAAGAATTATAGAACGGTTTTCAAGCTTTTCTGCTTGGAGGGTGCTTGGAACCCCTACTGGGGCGACGCTGTTTTCATTGGGTTCGAATCCTGGCGTGCAAGAAATTTTTCTGTCTTATATTACTAATTTTGTCTCAACATTAAATTTGATTTGGTTAGGTTAGATTAGGATAGGCTCGATCAGGTTAGGTTAGGTAAAGTAAGACACGTTGCTAAAAGTGGAATGGGAGCATCTTCTAGACAAGGTTCCTAAAATATGACTAATCTAAAACCAGCACGTATTATTTCTGTATTTCAATTATAACTAAAAGAAAGGTGAAATCTATTCATCGTGCAATCAGCTCTTAAATATCCGAACTAAATAATACAGTCGCTTAGCAATGTATCATTGTCTATTGAAAATACATAAGAACTTTTCCTGCAACAAAGAACATAATAACTGTAGGTTTTACAGTGGCTTAGCAATGTATCATTGTCTATTGAAAATACACAAGAACCTTTCCTGCAACAAAGAACATGATAACTATAGGTTTTACAGTCGCTTAGCAATGTATCATTGTCTATTGAAAATACACAAGAACCTTTGCAACAAAGAACATAATAACTGTAGGTTTTGCAGTGGCTTAGCAATGTATCATTGTCTATTAAAAATACACAAGAACCTTTCCTGCAACAAAGAGCACAAGAAATGTAGGTTTTGCTATTTATTTAAATATCTTAATATCGTGCTGTTGCTTAGCACTGTAAAAACATCATGATTTGTCAAAAATTTTGCAAGGTAATATCTGATATAAATATACGTAAATTTTATTGATTAACATATTAGTTTCCTTGTTTATTATTAAAATTAAATGAAATCGAAAAATATTTTTAAAAAAATACATGGCTAATGTCAACTTAAGTTTTATTTTGAACAGTCAGTGTTAATAATATGTAAATTAGAATTATTTTCTTAGACGTTTTCGTAGTTCATCACCGAATTAAATACGCTAAGTTAAAACAATATTGCCAGTATTGATATATTATATATATATATATTATATATATATATATATATATATATATAAGATATATATATATATATATATATATATATATATATATATATATATATATATATATATATATATATAAATATATATATATATATATAATATATATATATATATATATATATATTATATATATATATATATATATATATAGTATATATATATATATATAAAAAAAAAAAAAATGTGTGTGTGTGTGTGTGTGTGTGTGTGCTTTGTAAAGATTCGTACTAAAAGAAATTAGCAGTTTAAAACCCACACGCATGAATAAATGTTATTACGTATAAATGTTTCTTAATATTTATTTTGAACAATAAAAATGCAGGCGTAATATTTGTGTAATATTTGCTCTCAAACTTCTTCAGTTTTAAATATTATATATATATATATATATTATATATATATATATATATATATATATATATATATATATTATATATATATATATATATATATATATATAATATATATATATATAATATATATATATATATATATAATTTTACATTCTCTAGAGCAGGGGTTCCCAACTTTAAGTATGTGGACCCCCTCCCACCCCCCATATACTGATATGTAACATTACTAAATTAAATATTTATTCCCGAAAGAATATTTTTCCCTTTGAAGACCTCCTCAAAGCTTCTATGGAGCCCCTGGGGGTCCATGAGGACCCCCATCGGGAAACGCTGAGAATAGAGACCCACTTTACATTACCAAGCCTGTGTTTGGATTTTCGATTAACTAACTTGGCTGTATATAAGATTTTTTTTTTTTTTTTTTTTTTTTTTTTTTAAATTAAAAGTTCACATCTCACGGGCACTGCCCTATTCGAAGAGAGAAACTTTTCTAGGTAGTGTATACCTAGGATCCCCAAGTGGGATCGAACCAGGGCCTTCAAGCACGTGAGTCAATCACTCTACCGTTTGAGCCACGGTATAAGACTTTATGCAAAACTTGCTCACTTTGAAACTTG
>SEYY01000482.1:47500-80000 GCA_009176605.1 Armadillidium nasatum | reverse complement strand
ATAAATTATAAAAGAAAGAAAATGTAAACACTTTTGATGCATAATCATTAATCCATAAATTAAATACATAACTTGCAAATATATATATATATATATATATATATATATATATATATATATATATATATATATATATATATATATATATATATATATATATATATATATATATATATATATATATATATATATATATATATTTATATTTTGCAAGTTATGTATTTAATTTATGGATTAATGATTATGCATCAAAAGTGCTTAAATTTTCTTTCTTTTATAATTTATATAGAGGAATATTGTTTTCTTATAATGTTGTATAAAAATTTAAATGGTTGAAAATTAAAAGGAATTGTCTTTTCTGTTTTCTCTTTTGTCTATAACCTCAAATTGCATTAGATTAAAGCTCAATAAAATTTTGTTGAAGATTTGATTGATTATATATTAGGAATTCTAAACTCTAACAGTTCTATATTGGATAAATTATATTAATGAAGATCAGATTCTTGTATTACCCTATATGAAATCTTGAACCAAATATTAAGGAAGTTATATTTCTAATATATAAACTACTTTAAAGTTTTTTAACACAGTAAGAAGGTAACTAATATATCTGTTGTATCATTATGTATCAAAAAATATGACAAAGAAAAAAAAATTAAAAAAAACAGTTTTATTATTTTTTAAAAAAATCAAAAAAATCAAAAAAAATTTAAATCAAAAAAATCAAAAAAATCATTGATTTTTTGATTTTTTTGATTTTTTTAAAAAAATCAAAAAAATCACCAACCCTGATATATATATATATATATATATATATATATATATATATAGCATTTATTTTGATTAGACCAATTAACTGGCATTTGTTCCTAATTAATTCAGGAATCTATGTATGTATTTTTTATTAATGTAGATGAAAACAAAAAAGTTGGAAAGCACAAACTAATTATTGAAATATACACCAAAGACAGACTATTAAGGAAAAAAATTAACATTCCTTTTCAACTGAGTATTTTTTAATTTTTAAAAATTATTATCCATGGATAATGTTGATGATTTGTAAAATCCAACTCAGATAAGATGACCATCCCTCCCAATTTTTTAATTTACGACACTGTGTCCTGATTTTTTTAGAGGGTAAATCGGGATGGATAATAGCATTTTATCAAACTTTTGTTTAAATTAGAAAAAATGTATTTTTATTTTGTAGAATGTCCGTGACTAATAAACCATATGACTTGTTTTTGAAAACAATCGTATTTCTTCTTTGTATTAAAAATCACCCTTCTATATACATCCCTTAAAACCCTTATGAGTAGGGTATTTGGGGGAAGGGCAATATTCAGAAGCATCCTGATTTTTGGTCAGAAAAATATGGTCACCTTAAACTCAGATAATGATGATCTTCAAGAAGATATTTTTTATTATACTTTTAAGAAACTATTAAAATCAAATTATATAAAAAAATTTACAATTCTGGTCAAATAAAAGTTTCCTAAAATTTTTACCAGTATTATAAGTATTTCTTTAGAAAAATAGTTTGTTTGCATATTATATAATCCACGATATTCAAAATACTACAGAATGAACATAAAATTTTAGTATAGATTATTTAAAATTTAGTAATGCTTTGTATGCATATACCGGTATATATAAATGAAATCAAAAATTTGTATAACTTTCCTCTTTTAAAAATTCATTTAATAAAAAGGCTAGTTTTTATATTAAGTACTGTTAATAAAGAACTTGTGTTATTGAAAGTTAAGTGGCTCAGATCTATTTTTTTTTTTAACTACATTACCCTATTTTATTAAAGGTAGGACAAAATAAAAAAAAAACACTCTACCCATGTATATAAAGGAGGTATAATAAAATGCACCGTGTGCATACAATAAGATTTAATAAAGGCTGAATATCCAGGAGGCAAGGTAATGGGGACAACCGAGGTTGTTAATCATATTTGCTTGTTCACTCTCGAGTCTAAGAATAATATTGTTTGATATGTTTTGAAAAAAACAACTAGTAAAAGCTTTAGTAAAGAAATTCTTGAAGTTTCACCTATGTCTTTGTTTATTCCTTTTGTCAAAAAAGCTTGAGTTTGCATGAAGTCATTAGTCATTACTGAGTGACTTTTTATTCTATTATTTTAAGAAATGTCTAAAGGGTTTGTCTTTTTATGATGGGATTAAAATAGCCACTTCGACATGATTACTTTCTCAGAACTATTAGTTCTTAATTGACTAACTAGCTTCTATTATAGCTTGTTAAAATATCTTGGAACTTGATGGATCTAATATCAAAAAATGCAGTTTCTTTAATATAGTTTTTATAAAAACAAAATTAAAATAGTTTCTTTAACATACTGTAGTTAAATATTGCCACTTTGACATAATTCCCTTCTCAGGGTCGTTAGTTCTTCAGAAATAGACTAAATAGCTAGTAGCATTGCTTGATAAAAGAACTTGAACTTGAATCTAATATCAAAAAATTTTCATTGAAATAGTTTTTATAAATACTAATTTAAAGTGAAGTTTCTTTAACATAGTTTTTATAAAAACTATAGTAAGGTAAACTATATTTTTTGATATAGCTCTATCAATTCAAAATACTTTTGCAATATTCTAAAATATTGTACAAAAATTTTGGTTTCTTGTCTGATTTTGTCTACTGGTTTAAAAAGATTATTTAAGATGATATTGAAGGAGCTGGGTGATTTTATGAATTAGGTTTTGTAGAGAGAGATGATTCAAATTCATAAAAATAGTTCCTTTCACAATTATTTTGAGTAGAATTAAATTCTTCGTACCAGACTGTGATGGGTGACTATAGATCAATAAGAAAATGAAAGAGAAGCATTTCACTATTAAATTTGGATTGGTTTGCCTTAGAATGTGATAACTAGCAGATCTCTTAAAACCTTTTTAAAACTTGTTGGATAGGAACAAATGTATTTAGGCATTTTATAATGAATCAGAATTGTTCTTTTTATTTTATATTTGGATGTGTTATTAAAGAATTTTTAATATTGGAATTAATTGTGTGGCATAAGAACATTAAGAAAATAGAGACAGTTTGAAGACACAAAGGACTGGCACAGTAAAAAAAATTGCAAAAGTTGCCATTATCCTTGAAGAGCTTTTCATATACCCAACTTTACCCATGCAAACAATCAAGCTTAATAAACATGCAGTTTATTAAGCCAAACCATAAATAAATGAGTCATCTAAATTCTAAATTAACATGCAAAATCTCTGATACCAAAAAGGATTGTCTAAAATACTCATTAAAATGTCGTACCTTAAAAGGAGGGTCAGTCATACTATACCTTGATTATCCATATATTGATCCATCCTTTTCTTAAAAGTTAAAAGAGAGCTACTATCAATACCTTATGGTAAACCATTTGAAAAATTAACCACTCTGTTGCTAAAAAAAATACTTTCTCAAGTCTAGATGGCATATATTCTTTATTTTATTTATTTTTTGTTATGACTCCTGGTGTGCCTATTGGGATCTAGTAAAATTAATTTACTCACAACCTACATCTTCAATTGATAAAAATATTTTGAAATGTGAATCATATCTCCTCTTAGAAATCTTCTCTCTGTGAAAACATCCTCACTTCTTTTAAACTATTCTTTTAACTCTTGTTTTTAAGCCTAAGAATCATTCTTGTTGCTCTATGCTGTACTGCCTCCACCATATTAATGTTTTTCTTAAATTGATTCTGATGGAAATCATTTTGGTAATACTTTAATATATATATATATATATATTATATATATTATATATAATATATATATATATATATATATATATATATATATATATATATATATATATATATATATATATATATATATATATATCAATTATAGAGCTTACTGATCACTTCCAGACTTTTATAATTAACATTGTGGTTTAATATTCCTAGTTTTAAGTTAGCTCTTTTCCTAGATTCTAAACACTTGTTTTGACACTTTCAAACTATCGCTGATAATCATACCCAAAAATTTTTCTTCATTCACAGACTCAAGCCATTCCTGATCCAATTTGTAATTGTAATTGAAATTCTTATTAAAATAGCCTTCACTATTATTGAAATTGCCACTTTTCAGCCCAACCAAGAAGTATATTTAAATCATGTTGAACTGTCATACATTCATCAATATTTTAAACAGGATAGGTCAGCTTAGTATCATCAGCAAAACTTAGAAACTAAATATTTTATTTCCTTATCCAAATCATTAATTTAGATTAAGAATAGAAGAAGCTCCAGTGCAGAACCTTGAGGAACCCCACTCTTTACCAGCTTCCATGATGATTTATTGCCATTTAATACTATACACTGTCTCCTGTCCTTCAACCACTCCTGTATTGGATTTTGAACAATCTCTCTAAACCACACTGGGAAAATTTATAAATCAACTTTTTATGGGGTACCTTGTCAAAAGCTTTGCTAAAATCAAGATATGCAATATCAACTGGCCTCCCTTTGTCAATGCAGTCAGTAATATACTCCATAAATTCCAAAAGATTTGTTTGATATGATTTACTTTTTCTTAACCATGTTGAGAGTCTTGCAAAATCTTTTCATTAACAAAATGCTTTTCTATTTGACTTTTCATTAATTTTTCTAAAATTTTTACTACCAAGGCGGTTAAACTAACTGCCTGTAGTTTCCAAGATCATCTCTGCTGCCTTTCTTATAAATTGGCACGACATAAGCAATTTTCAATCTTATGGAATCTCAAAATAATTAAGTTACTTATTGAAAATTAAATAAAAACATAAAAAATCTTTCTTTAGGATTCTTCAATGTATACCATCAGGACCTGCAAACTTATTATAACCAATATATTCAAATTAATTTTTAATCTCATCAGGTTCATCATTGAGACACAAAACTATCTCTACTTTTTCTGATGTAATTTATCAAACCTTTTACATCTAAAGACTGATACAAAATAGATGTTAAAAATATTGACTATTTCTTCATCAGAGCTAACCACATTTTCATTCATCTTAATGGGACCAATCTTTATTATTATTATTATCATTATTATTATTATTTTTATTATTTTTATTAAATTTATAAAAATTAAAGAACATCACATGTGCAGTATCCTCCTTAACTTTAATTGCATGTACTGAGATACTGGTTGTAGTTTTTAGAAAGAAAAACTGTAGATTAGATGTTTGGCGAGTTGATGTCTGGGTAGAACTTACATAAAATTACTTAAATTATATGGGGACTAGGATGGAACAGGATATGATGGGGCTTATGGGCCTTCATTCTTCCTGGCTCTGAGTTCATCTTGTGTGTTTTAAATACTGCTTATTTAGTTATTGTTCTCTTCATTCTCATAAAATTTCTCCATCTCACACTTATGTAACAAATGTACATTCATCAAGTTTGTGTTTTTCTTTTATGTTTTCTGCTATGCATTATCAATGTGTTACATTGAATTGATATTTTTATTTATCTTTTTAACAGCTTATTTTATGATTTTTTTATTTGCTGAGTAATATTGCTAGGTTAGAAATATTTAATGAAGTAGTTTTAGTCATGCTTTATATATATACCGTATATACCATATATATTTTTATTCATTCCAAGGATCAGATTCCCTTAATATATATATATATATATATATAAATTAATGGCTGACATAACCCAATCCAAGGTATTTGACAGTATGTAATTCAAAGGAAATGGGGTTTTCCACACTTCCAGTGGAGTATATTTAAGAATGAGCTTTGCATTTATATCTGGAGTGATATAATAAAGTGGTTTCATTATTATACAAGCAAAGAGAATTTTATCAAGATAAAATTTTGAAGAACATTATTTAAGTTTTAGATTTTAGATTTCATAGTATGAGAACTTAACCCATTCAAGGCACTAAGAAACCTTCCCGCCCTCACTCTATCTAAAGTTAAAAATATGCTGATGGATGCATGGCTTAAGGGAAGTTTGATCTCAATTATATGAATTCAGAATATCAGGTGTCTTCTTTTTTACGTGTACCTTCCTTCAGCAAAACAGGGCCTGTTGTTGGTGACCACAAATTATTTTGCTCCTTCAGACTTGTTTAAATAAATGCATCAGTTGCTTGAAACTATCCTGAAGGAAAAGCTGTACAAGTATGCCATTAGGTAGAAAGTGGCTTTATAACAGACAGTAGGGACTCTAGCAATTTTGTTCATGTGAAATGAGTTCTCATAGATATTGTTATAATTTCAACATATTTTCTAAATTCCACTAGTAGAGCTATTAGTTTGCATCCTGAAAGTCCCAGGTTCAGTCTCATGCAAATACTAGTAAACAATGTTCCTATTCCTAAAGACATCCTTGAATAGGGCAGTATCTATGATATGAGTTTTTTTTTATCAGAAAAGGAAAAAAATGTAATCTAATAATCCAAGTGTAACAAAAGTAAGGAAAGTATATTTCTCTTTAAAGATCTTTTAAGCTACCAAGAAAACTTTGAGCTTCACATATTTAGTGTCACACTTTTGTTAAGGAGTTGAAACAAATATGATAGAAAAAAAAAAAAAGAAAAAAAAGCAATGCTTTTGGTTTACTACTGGTAGGGGGAGCCCAGATAATGCTAGGATTACATTTATTCGAACTTGTAAGTAAGGTTGATAGGTTCATTGCAAACAAAAGATATAAACATCCTAAATCAGTATCATCTCAGCTGTGCAACCTGTTATTATGGAGGAGAAGACCTGCAATTCTTCTTCTCACAGGCTTTTAGAAATTTTTGAAGATTATAGTAATAATTGAAGTAGGTTTAGCAAATGATAGAGATGCTTATAATCTTGATGAATCTGTAAAAAAAAAACTCTTTTTTTTTTTTTTTTAGAGAAATCACAATGATTTGGTAAGTGATTCAGTGAAAATTCCTGGTTCCAGACTGAATTGAATTATTTTTCTGAACTTGGAATGTTTTATTTTTAGTTTTGGTTACATAGAAAGAGTTGCTACTTATTTTTATTAAAGATGAATCAATTGTATTTGGTCATATTCCAAACCTCATGTTTTATTTTGAGGTAATTTATTAAAGACAAATTATTGTTCAAAAAAACTAAAAAATTTTAATAGCTCTGTAAAAATTTGGATAAATTTTTTACAGTAATAACCTAACAAACATTTTGTTATTCACTTCATCTCTATGCTTGACATATCTAAGGCCATGTATGGCATGTGTCACTGCTCTCTAAGTCCCCTTCCTTTGGGTTTCCTTCTCTTTGCTTACTCATGTCTGGTTTTCTCTCAGATCAGTGCTTATTGGTGAGAAACAACCTCCTCATCTTTTCCTGTCAGAATTGTGATGTTCCTCAGGGTCTATTCTATTTCCAATTTTATTCTTACTTTTCATTAATGATTTTCTCAACTGAAACTTCTCTGTTCACTCTTAAACAGATGACTTAACTCTCCATTCTTCTACTCATTTCAAATCTGCTCCCTCTTTTGCTTCCAAAGTTTCTTTTCATTTTCAATTTTCCAATTTGTATTCTTACCAATCTGGATGGGATTTCCCAGTGGAGTCACAGCAACCTTGTGAAATTCAACTTTTTGACAACTCAACTTCTTTACATCTCTGAAAAACATCTGTTAACTGTTCTATTACCTATGGCTCTCCCATCCTACATTTAAATAACATAAACATTCTTGGTCTAAATATAAACAATAAACTTTGGAAACCAGGTATCATAGTGGTTGCTAAGGTGACCTCTATGAAACTTTGAATACTATTCAGATTTCATGCTGCATGAATTTTATTCTTCTGAACAGTTACTCCAATTATATAACTAAATTGAGTCTTATTTGTTCTTGTATGGAGTACTATTCTCACATAAAGGGGGGAAGGAGCTCAGGTTTCTCCACTCTTTTGGATAGGGCTGAGTCTACAGCTGAAAGAAAAATAAACTCTCCCCTAATTTAAAACTCTATTGACCCTCTTATCTCTATGACTTGATGTTTTCTATAGGTACTATAATGTCAGATGCTCGAGGGAATTGGCCTCTCACCTTCCACCACCATTACTTTACCTTTGCAACACAAGGGTCACCCTTCTTTTGCATGAATTTTGTGTGAATACTAGAAACCTCAGACTTCTTGTTGTAATGCCTTCTGAACTCCCTACTATCATATGTTTTTCCTCCTACTTTTAATCCTCCTCTTTTCAAGGCATCCATCTGTGCTCACCTCAAAGATATTCGTTAGGTTCAGAGTTAGGTGGGTTTTCTTTTTATATGTGCCCTCTCCTTGAAAAGGACTCTGCCCATGAGTGGTAGTAAACTAAAAAAAAGGGAAAAAAATATCAATATGCTGAGAGGTATAATCAGGAAATTCATCAATATCCTTTTAAATTCGTAAGTTAATGTAATGTTATATACATAAGCTATTTGCTTATTTGTTTATTATGCTAATGAATAGAAATTAAAATAAAATTATTTATATTTTGTCATAACCAATTGTTTAAATTTACAATGACACAAATTATAAACAATGAGACTAGTGGGCTTCTTAAATTTAAACTAAAATTAGTTAACATTATCTTATTATTGCTTGTTCACTGCAACTTTATTGTACTGATATGTAAAGAAGAAAATTGAAATCATTTATTTTTTTTTATTTATAATAATAAATTTTGGAAGTATAAAAACTATAAATATATGTTAACATTTTAAGCATGGGTAAATTACAATACTTTAAATTTTGTGTATTAACTCTTATCTTGGTTACTTGGTTGTAAAAGAATTCCTGTTCTTGATGCAAGTTACCAGAAGCAAAGATAAAAAACTCTTAACTTTTAATTAAAAGGGGCAACCTAACCACCAAAGTACATTCATTCTAGTATATTATGTTTTCATATATTGTAGAATTGTCCACTTCTAAAATTTAGCTCGTTTGTTTGTTAGATTAGTAGGCCAATATAGAAAGAATGAAAATGATGCATTTTAATATTTAATTTTGTAGTCAAAGAATATACCATATATATATATATATATATATATATATATATATATATATATATATATATATATATATATATATATATATATATATATATATATATATATATATTATATATATATATATATATATATATATATATGAACAGGAATGAAAACAATACATATTAATATAAATATTGTAGTCAAGGAAAAACACATATATATATATATATATATATATATATATATATATATATATATATATATATATATATATATATATATATATATATATATATATATATATATATATATATATATATATATATATATATAACCTTTTTTCCTATGCTCCTGCCATAATTTTTATATTTTATTAAGTAATTAATTTACATTAAATCATCAAGTAAGCTTGGCATATTAATGTCATCATTTTCTGGTTTAGGTAAGAAACCTTGATTTTGAGGAATTCCATGGGGAGGCATTTGTTGGGGTCTCATATTTAATCCTGATGGTTGATTCATATTTTGATTAAATCCTGAGAAAAATGGAGGTTGTCCCTGCGATGGTCCCATTGGAGATCTCATGAATGGAGGTAATGATTGTCTTGTAGAATATTGATGTTGATTTGAAGGAGTTTGACCTCTTGGAGAAATATTTGGTCGAAATTGCATATGTGGTGGTGGTAACTGCTGTTGTGATTGAGTATTTGGTGAGAAAAATGGAGGTGCAAAAGATTGTCCAATATTTCCATGAATTTGCCCTGTTGTTATTAATGATTCATTTGAGGTTCCCATCAGTGGTGGTGGTGGTGCCTGAAATTGAGTCATTGGAGACAGAGGTGAACCCTGTATTTTAGGGGAACCTTGAGGAGAAATTGATGAACCTTGGAAACCAGTATTGAAAAATCCTTGAGTCTGAGTAGGCATTGGTGGTGTTGGCATTTTGACATTTGAATGCTCATATTCCATTCGTTGTCCCTGTAGTTTTGGTATGTTTTGTGCTGATGCTTGCTCATTGAAGTGACTGAGAACTTTTGGAGATGCATTGCTACCTAAAGAAGTTGTAGTCTCATTTGTATTTAAAGGTTGGTTTGCATGTAATATTTTATCTTTGTTTAAAGGTAAAGTGGGTGGTTCATTATTTTTGTTCAAAAGATCAGAAGAAAATACTGATGAATTGCTTGACGGTACTTTACTAGAAGATTGACTTATATCTGGAAGGTTATCAGAACTAGTAGAAAATTGTAATTGAATATTTTCTTTTGATTTGCAACTGGCATCCATTGGTGCTCCTATTCCCACTGAGCTCGAAGTACTAGATGGAATAGTTGTAGCTTCTTTTAAAGGTTGGGAGCTACCTGTAGTAGATTCTAATTTAGACAATGAGTGAATATTTGTCTGTAAATTTGTAATATCTGATGGTTTTGGATCAGGTTTCTCTTTTGTTTGTGGTAAACTTTCTTGTTTAACCGAGACTGGTAATTTTTGCTCTTGTTCTTGAGATTGAGAAACATTAAGTTTATCTACATTTTGACTGCTTTGTTTTAAATCTTGTACCTTTGAAACACCTTCAGGTATTATTTGACTCTGTGTATTTTCAGACACATTTGGTAAAGCTATTCCTTGTGATTCTTTTGATGTGTCTTGTTTTTGTTGTAATTCTTTGGGAATATTTGAAGAATCAGTTTTTTTTTCATCAATTTGTCCGGATTGCTTAGGTATATTTACAGTGTTCTCTTTTGAATCAGTTTTGACTACATCTTTAGAATGAGTATCTTTTGACTGTTCCTGTTTTTTAACTGATTCTTGAGACTGCTCTCCAGCATTAGAAGATTTTGACTCTTTTTCAGATTCACTCTCTCTTTTACTTTGCCGCCTTATTCTTTTTTTATCTTGTTTGTGTTGGTCATATTTGTCTTTCTGATCTTTTGGATCTATTTTATCAGCTTTACTATCGAATTTTGAAGGTTGTGGTTTACTAACTTGTTTAATCTCAGTTGAAGGTTTTGGTACTGGATTTTGTACATTAATACCCTCAGTGATGTTGGTGTTTTGTTCACCTTGAGGTTGCACTTTACTTTCAAGTTGTGGTTTAGAAGATGTTTTGGGATGGCTTTTTTGAGATGGAGAGGGTTGAACAGTTTTAGTTTCGGTTTTATTTGGTGCTTGATTTCTGTTTGAAACTTGGGGCTGTTTTTCTGTTGGAGGTTCCTGTTTTGCTTGATGCTCTTTTGTAGTATTTTTAGGTTTTAAGTCAGGTTTACTTTGATCCCCTTCTCCTTTTTGGTGTGATCTCTGTTGCTCAGATGGCTTAATTTGACCCTTTTGTTCATAGGGTTTTTTATTTTTATCATATCCTGCTTTTGGAGGAGGTTTAGATTCATTTGTCAGTTTTTTCTGAAGTGTTGGTTCCTTTGGTTTTTCATTACTTTTTCTTTCATTTACATGTTCATTCTCTGACTTAGTTGCACTTACTTGAGGCTTTACTGATTCTTTAGCTTCTTTGGTGGTTGGTTTAAATTGTGACTTTTGTTTTGATTGTACACCAGTATCTTTAGATTTTACTTCTGGTTTTTTCTTAGAATCTGTTAGTTTTTGAGGTTTAGATTCTTGATTCTTTTGTTTAATATCTGGTAGCACTTCTTTCTGTGTGCTATCTTGTACAAGCTGTAATTTTGTGTGTTTTTCTTCAGGTTGAGCCTTTTCCTCAACTGTGGGCTTTTCTTCAGGTTTAGGCTTTTCTTCAGGTTTAGGCTTTTCTACAGGTTTGGACTGTTCTACAGGTTTGGGCATTTCTTCAGGTTTAAGCTTTTCTTCAGACTTAGGCTTCTCTTCAGGCTTGGGCTTTTCTTCAGGCTTGGGCTTTTCTTCAGGCTTGGCCTTTTCTTCAGGCTTGGGCTTTTCTTCAGTTTTCGGTTTCTCTTCAGGTTTCGGTTTCTCTTCAGGTTTGGGCTTCTCTTCAGGTTTCGGTTTCTCATCAGGTTTGGGCTTCTCTTCAGGTTTGGGCTTCTCTTCAGGTTTAGGTTTTTCTTCAGGTTTTGGCTTATCGTTAGGTTTGGCCTTCTCTTCAGGTTTAGACTTTTCTACAGGTTTGGGCTTTTCTACAACTTTAGGTATTTCTTCAAGTTTAAGCTTCTCTTCAGACTTGGGTTTCTCTTCAGGCTTGGACTTCTCCTCAGTTTTGTTTTTTTCTTCAGGTTTGGGCTTCTCTTCAGGTTTGGACTTTTCTTCAGGCTTAGTCTTCTCTTCAGGCTTGAGCTTCTCTTCAGGTTTTGGCTTCTCTTCAGGTTTTGGCTTCTCTTCAGGTTTGGGTTTCACTTCAGACCTGGGTTTTTCTTCAGGTTTGGATTTTTCATCTGGTTTGGGTTTCGCTTCAGACTTGACTTTTTCTTCAGGTTTGGCTTTTTCTTCAGGTTTAGCTTTTTCTTCAGGTTTAGGCTTTTCATCAGGTTTGGGCTTCTCTTTCATTTTTGTCTCACATGGCCCTCCAGAGAGTTTTGATTCTAATTTCTTTTCTGTAGGTGGTGTCTCGGTTGTTTTTTGAACTGATTTTTCTTGAGATTGTGCAACTTTTTGGTTTTCAATTTCTTTCTGTAGTTTATCTGTAGGTTGTACTTTTAAATTATTCTCTTTTGTTTTTTCAGCATTTTCTTGAACTTTTTCCTTAATTTGGTTATTTTGAGGTTCTGGTTTGGAAATTTTCTCAGGAACAGTGGGTGTACTATCTTGAAGTTTGACTATTTTTTCTTCCTGCTTTGGTTGAATTTGTTTTTCTTGTGCTTGTTGTTGTTGTGCAGATTTATCTTGTGACTCCTTTTCATCTTTGATCTTTCCTTGCTCAGGCTTTTGGAGGACTGGTTCTCCTGGTTTATCTTCAGGTTTTTGGTTTAACTCCAAATTTGCAGTTATTTCTTTATCCTTAGGTTTCAAAGGCTTTACTTGAGCTTTGTCTTCTGGTTTTTCTTCTTTTTTGTTTTCAGATTTTTCTTGATTCGTTATTGTTGATAGTCCATCAGGTTTTGTTACTGGAATTTCTTGAACTTTATCTTCTTTCTTTGACTGTGTTTGTGGTGGTGATGCTTGAGGCTGTTCTTTTGGTTGTGGCTTTTCTTGTACCTTTTGGGATTTTGTTTCTGCAATCTCCTTCAAATCTTTTCGTGCCTCATCTTTTTCTTGAACTTTAGACTTTGCTAAGCTCTGTTCTTTTATTTGCTCTGTAGATTTCTTGTGTTCTTTTTCTTGAATTTTAGGTTCGGTTTTCTTTTCCTGTGCTTTTGAATCATCTTGTTTTGTTTTAATATCTGTAGACTTTGGTGGAATTGCTTGAGTAGATTTTTCTTTCTTTTCTGATTCTGTATCCTTGCCTTTTGTATCTTCCTTGTGTTTCTGTTCCTTTGATTTGTCAGGTAATGCTGATTTGTCAGTTAAATTTTGGGGAGATTTAGGCTCTGACAAGCTTAGTTCAGGTTTGTTAACATTGACTAATTCCACTTCTTCAGCTTTACTTTGTCCTTGAATCTTTTGTTCATGTTTGGATTCATCTTTCTTTTGCTGCTTTTCATCTAAAGGTTTTTCTTGTTGTTGAGCTTGTTTGGATTGGGGTTTAGGCATTTCACTTGGTGCTTTTGATGTTTTAGATGTTGCTGCTTGTTGTTGTTGCTTCTGCTGATGCTGTTGCTTTTGCTGGGGCTGTTGCTTTTCATGTAGTGGTTCAATAACCTTTTGAGATTTTATATCATTTGCACTTTGTGGAGTATCAGAAGTCTGTGCTTGTGATTTAACTTCTTTAGGCTTTTGCTTGGTGGTAACAGGCTTAGCCTGAGAATCTGAATGAATCGGTTGCTCTTTGTTATTTTGTTGTTGGGATTTTTCATTGGTTTTGATACTTGTATTTTGTCCTCGATTTTTGTCAGTGACAGGTTGCTGTTGTACAGGGACAGTTTTATCATCTTGCTTAACATTTTGTTTTTCATTTGATGGTTTCTGTTGAGTTGGATGATCTTTCCCTTTATTTTTTTCACCTTCTTTTTTACTTCCTTTTCCTTCGTGTTTGGGAAGTTTTTCTTGTTCTTGAGGTGATTGTTGTGTTACTTTTTGTTGAGGTGGTTTTTGTTTAATTGGTTGCTCAGGCTTCTGTTGCGACTGAGACTGTTGAGAAGACGTTGCTTGCTGCTGCTCTGTTTGTTCTTTTCCTTTCTCCTGTACCTTCTCAGGAGCGTCAGGATTGGGTTGACTCTTTTCTTGCAAGGCTTTCTTCTTCTGGGCCTCTTGATTCTTTTTTTGTCTTCTTTTCATTTTCTTCGTCATGTAAGGTGCTTCTGGCTGTAATATATATATATATATATATATAATATTATATATATATATATATATATATATATATATATATATATATATATATATATATATAATATATATATATATATTTAATTAATGAAAATTTGAATAACAAAAGAATATATATTTTAATTATAAATTTTTTTCTTTCATTTTTTCTTTAATGGGTGGGGCTTAAACAGTCATTTTTTTAAAAATATGTTCAAACAATAGATAAAAGTGGAAATATTAACAGGCTTCATTATGTTTATTAGCAGTTAGCTTAATATCTAGATATATATACTATATATATATATATATATATATATATATATATATATATATATATATATATATATATATATATATATATATATATATATATATATATATATATATATATATATAACTTACTGTGGCATTGTACCACCAATCCTTTTTTAGCATCATTTCTTTGTACTCATCCAAACCTTTGTCGAATTGAGTCCACCTTCCAGTTCCATCTGAACCCATTGCTTCACTTGGTCCTTGTGCAATATAACAAATGACCCTAATATATATATATATATATATATATATATATATATATATATATATATATATATATATATATATATATATATATATATATATATATATATATATATATATATATATATATATATATATATATATATGCACACATACACGATTAATGTGTCCCGGTTTTTATTTGCTTAATTAAGACTAATTCGTATTGACTATTAAGAAGTTAATATAAGGTTCAAACTTTAAATAAATAAAATAATAAAATTATATAAAATATTAGTCTGTGAAAATTATAATTAATCTCGAATCTTACAGATCACTCGCCAAAACTTTAAAATTCAATAATAATAATAATAATAATAATAATAATAATAATAATAATAATAATAATAATAATAATAATAATAATAATAATAATAATAATAAATTTTATAATTACACCGTAAGTTAATTATTTCATAGGAAAAAAAAATATTTGTCTACAATTGACTTAAAACATTTTGATTTTGTATCTCTCACAGTTTCGCACAGACAGCGACCTTATTAATATCACTGGCTCATCGATCAAAATTATTCAACCCATAATTTTTGTCACAGAAATTGGTACGAATATCTTGAAATTTGTACAAATATCGTGAGATTGGTATGAATATTGTAAATTTGGTACGAAATATCTTGAAATTGGTACGAATATTGTGAGATTGGGTACAGATATCGTGATATTGTTATAAATATCGTAAAACTGGTACGAATATTGTGAGATTGGAAGAGATATCGTGAAATTCTTACAAATATCGCAAAATTGGTACGAATATTGTGTAATTATACGAAATATCTTAAAATCGATACAAATATCGTGAAATTACAGAATAAGTATTTAAAATTGGCAAGATGGCCGTTGTGTTGCAATTAACTAACCTTTTTTCATTTTTTTTTTTTTTATTAAATTTCTTATCTCTTATTTTAGCAGTGACTGAAATAGATTATGGTAAATGATTTTTTGCATTGATTGTTGTAGCGGAAAGTTTGATATACTGTATCATATATATATATATATATATATATATATATATATATATATATATATATATATATATATATATATATATATATATATATATATATATATATATATATAATATATATATAATATAAATAAAATAATAAAAAATAAAAAAAAAAAAAAATAATATAAATATATATATATATATATATATATATATATATATATATATATATATATATATATATATATATATATATATATATATATATATATATATATATATATATATATATATATATATATATATATATTGGCATTTTTAGGGCTTGCCAATTTTTCAGGCTAGACCCCTATTGGGATTAATGTTCTTTTTCAAAGTAATGTTATGAATTTACTACGACCTTCCATTAGGATTAAAAAAGAAAAAGAAACAATATGACCTTCGGTGTTGTACCTTTTGTGTCATGTACACGATCTTCGTATTATTATTATTATTATTATTATTATTATTATTATTATTTTTTTTTTTTTAGTAATTTTTTTTTTTTTTATTTTTATTTAATTTCATTAATATAAAATGCTTTTTCGTATATATTATTATTATTATTATATTATTATTATTATTATTATTATTGTCATTTATATTAATTTCACTAAATTTATCAAAGTTATTTTTTTCTAATATACATCTATTGATGGTACTAACAGTATGCTTACTTATTTATAGTGAATTTGCAACTGCGTTTTTATTTTTTTATTTTATTTTTAATTTATTTATTTATTTTTTTGACGGTTTATTTTTGTACCTGTGATGCTTTTTCGTCTTTAGTTATGAATTAATCATGTTATTTTTGGATTAAAGGTCCTCTTAGATCTTGTTTTAGCTATAATAATAAAAATAATAATAATAATAATAATTAATAATAATAATAATAATAATAATAATAATAATAATAATAAAACTGCTCTGAAGATAAATTTTTTTATCACTAAAATATATATATATATAATATATATATATATATATATATATATATATATATATATATATATATATATATATATATATATATATATATATATATATATATATATATATATTATAATCACCCAGTTATTTTAATAATACCTTAATTACAGTTATGAATTTAGGTTACACTATAATTTTATATTAACATTTCATATTTGTACACTTTTTACAGATTCGGTACAATGTTGTAATTAAATACCACTGCTCACCGTTATTTATAAATATATTGAAATTAAAATTTCAAAAAGACCAATTTCGCTTCTTAACTTGTTGATGAACTAGGGAGGAATGAAGCTTTGGTTCTCAATCAGTAAAATTTTTTGTTTGGTTTTTCATTTTGTTACTGTTATTTTTTTTTCTTTCTTTTTTTCCTCTCTCATTCTTTTTCACTTTGAAATTTGGTTTCGTTGCCAAATTTTGATTAGGTGTAGTTTTGCTATTCGTTGGCTTCAATGCTGGCATTATTTGGCACTCGTTTTCCTGTACACTACCAACTCGATGTTGCTGTATATATATATATATATATATATATATATATATATATATATATATATATATATATATATATATATATATATATATATATATATATATATATATATATATATATATATATATATATATATATAAAATAAAATATGACGAAGAAAAAAAGTTAATTATCGAATTTCGAACTGGTGATGCAAATGCCCAGGGTTCGATTCCTAGATCAGAAACAGTTGAGAAACTTTAAAAATTACACGCTTGTACATACATGCACCAACACGCGCGCACAAAAATAATTTACAAATTACACACACACACATATACACATGCTCGCACACGAACATAATTTTACAGTTGTTTTAAGTAAATTACTGATAGACATTTTGAAAATAGAATGGTTATGTAAAATTTCGCAGCTGTTTTAATGGTTTTATTTATGGCTATTTCTAAGGGACTTAAATATATATTACTTTTATAAAGGTAAGAGTGATCGAGACGAGAGTATATTATAACTTTAAATGCATAATATTGAGGATTGCAAATAAAAGTAAATTGGATATATATATATATATATATATATATATATATATATATATATATATATATATATATATATATATATATATATATATATATATATATATATATATATATATTGCATGTGTTTGTAATTGTTTTTTACTTGCAATATCCTCACGTATGCATAAGTAGACACGGTCATCTCAGAAAAGTTTATAAAGATGTCGATTTCTTTTTTTCTTTTTTTTTTATTTATTATTATTATTATTATTATTATTATTATTATTATTATTATTATTATTATTATTATTATTATTATTATTATTGAAAGAGAGCATCTCTTGGCATTGTTCCTATTTTGAGAACATACCAACCGTAGGGTTGTTATTTTGGGATGTTTTCTTTTTTGAGATAAAATTAAACGAGGTATGCGCGAAACTATTGAATAGTTAAGGAAGTAAAATTGCTTGAATGATCTACCGCATGTTCGTATGCTTTAAATAATTTAGTTATTTATTATTATTAATTAATTAATTAATTAAAACTGAATACAAATAAGAGTAATGACTAACAAGAAGAAAAAAAAAGTTAAAAGATGTTTTTAGTGAGTTTTTTTTGTCAGTAGATAAAGGTTAATGAGTATGATAATTATATTTAGCAAAAAGAGATGCATTTAAAGATTTTGGTTGCTGGGAAAGAAGAGAATGTAAAGATGACATAGGGTACAAAATATACAAAATACGATTGCCATATATAAAAAAAAAAAATTTAGAAGAAACTATAAGGAGAGAACACGCGCTTCAGTTGAGGCATTGCATGTTCGTGAATTTATTTGCAGCATAAAATTACTTTAAAGATACATACAAGTAATTAAGTAAATTATTTAATTAAATAATCTATGGGGAAAAAGCTAAATTGTTTGCATTTAAACTATTTCATTGCAACAATTTATGGTTAATCAGTTTTTGTAGGTAAATTAAATACTCAGCAATCCAAGTGTGTTATGTAACCTAACACATTGAAGATTCACATCATCGAATGTAAAAAATTTACCATTATTATTATTATTATAAAAATTTAATTTTTGTTATTTTGAAACTAGAATTTTATTTCCCCTTTGAATCAAGCCCCCTTTTTGATGGCATCTGCATCAATCATTAAGTAGATAAAAGAACTTAATTCAAAGAAATAAAGTGCACCATTTTATATATTGCCCCTCGAAATAAAACCCCCAAAAATTTTTTTGCTCATAATTATTAATGAACTTTAAATTCTACTTCATATAAATAGAAAATTCTCTTAAGAAACATTGGAAATTAAGTTATTTTGCGAGTTTTGAATCATGGAATAATGTCTCTAGCAGGAGTGGTTTTTGAGTTATAGCCGTCTTATCCATTTTAAGCATTTTGAAAATGCATTGGTCGAGATTGCCAACTCAAAAATTGAAGCAATCATCTAATTGGTTTTTCTATGTTTAATATGTGTGTCAGTGATTGATGACTACGGTTGTTTTTTTTTAACTTCAAGTTTCACCCTAATTATTATGAAAAAAAAATATTCATGTTAAATTTATGTGAAGAATTAATTATTCAGATACTTTATTGGGGGCTGATAGATTGTAATATGTATTCTAAAAAGTAATCCCTCAATTGAGATTATTTAAATTTTTTTTTTTTTTATCTTACGGATATTGCACTAATTCAAGGAGGTCAGATCTCAAAGAACCTGGTACTTTATCTATGCAAAGTTACAGTAGCAGCATACGAATTAACTTCATTACTGTTTTTTAATTTAAAGGCTTAGGTTCAATAAAATAATAAAGTATATTTTGGTATGTAATATTGCAACTATAATTGTTTATTTCTTATAAGTCTTATCAGTGAATAAATGTTAAAAAAAACATAAAAATTTTGTAATGTTCCAAAAAAGTTAATAAAAAAAAAAAAAATTACAATTTGTTGATTAAAAATATTTTCTTTGCAGTTCCGAAACGGGCGAACCACACAAACCAGCTAGCCGTGTACGGGTAACCTTTTTCGAGTGTGAGAAACCATTGGCTGTTACATCCCCAGAACCACCAGATCTCAACTTTGGCGCTTACTACGATCTAGCAATGACCTCCCCAGCCCCAGATGCCGTCCCAGCATTCGACAGACAATTGAGGTTATATATATATATATATATATATATATATATATATATATATATATATATATATATATATATATATATATATATATATATATATATATATATATATATATATATATATATATATCGTGGATCATGGACCATTCTAAAGCAGAGTTACAGATACTTAAGATCTTCCTCAATTCCATAGGAACAGGTTTCATTTTGCCCATCCACAATCACTGGTAAACCATAGCAAAAGTTTTACAATGTGGGTACATCCTATTGGGTTACTTTTCTTGGTATAACCTTCTAACCATTACAGTTCTTTCTTCCATATGTGAAAATCATCAGCCGCCTGCCCCCCAAAACATTTTTTATTTTTTTTTAAATGGTGCTAGAGCTCTTTGTTATCGAAAATGTTTCGGAATCCCTGAAGTAAAACTCTTTAGTTATTAAATAAATGAGAAAACATTAAGTTATTAAGAACATGAGAATGTTGAATTGCTTTCTAAGCATCCTTAAAAAAAAAAAAAAAGCGTTTTCATGTCCTAATTTTAAGTAAGCACACTTAAAAAAAAAAGGCGTTTTTATGTCCTAATTTAAATAAGCACCTTTGTCAAAAAAAATGCGTTTTCATGTCCTAATTTTAAATAAGCACCCTTGTCAAAAAATAAAATGCGTTTTCATGTCCTAATTTTAAATAAGCACCCTTGTCAAAAAAAAAAAAAAAAAAAAAAAAAAGTTTTTTTTTTTTTTTTTTTTTTAAAAAAAAAAAAAAATCGTTTTCATGTCCTAATTTTAAATAAGCACATTAATTTTCACAGTTTTGGATGCTAGTATGGCCTGATTTGGTTACTCATTTGGAATGCGGTCAAATTGAGTTTTAAGATTTCAATTTTGCTTAGGTCAATGATTAGCAAGACCTGACTTTTAAGAATTAGTTTCTTACGCAAAAAAAAAAAAAAAAAATTTGATATTTATAAACATTTAAAATAACCATGTTTTAAGTATTTCGTTAAAAGTAAAAATATAGATGTCCAATAATAATTTCTGTTATGAGAATTATTATTATTATTAATAATAATAATAATAAATAATAATAATAATAATAATAATAATAAAAATAAAATTAATAAACTTTGCAGACTTGAAAAAAATGTACTAATATTTTACATTTAAAGCTTAAAGTACAAAATAATAATAATAATTCATTCTTTAATTAATATTATTTTATTATTTAACGGACCTATTAAACTATTTTTTGTTATAAAAAATTGCCGATCATTTGCTAAGTGATAACTATGGTAGGTGATAACTCTGGTATTTGAAGTTTAATTATATGAGTACTGTAATATTGTTGAACAATTATTATTATTATTATTGTTTTATTATGATTATTATTATTATTTTACCGTAAATATATATATATATATATATATATATATATATATATATAATATATATATATATATATATATATATAATATATATATATATATATATATATATATATATATATATATATATATATATATATATAAGGGTAATAAAATTAATGAGAGATAAAAAATTGTGTAAAAAAAAAAAAAAATAAAATATAATATAATTATATATAAATATATTATATATATATATATATATATATATATATATATATATATATATATATATATATATATATATATATATATATATATATATATATATATATATATATATATATATATATATATATATATATATATATATATATGCGCGTTCTCCCTTCCCTGATAATTGCTATTTGAGAAATCATGTCAAGACAATTAGAAGAAAATACAAAGGAAAAGTGTTTCGGATCATCTCACTATAGTTCTTGAAAGAAGTACAGGAGGAATTCAGTCAGAAATCAGAAAGGTTTATAGGAAAAGTGTGAGAATGAATTGAATGAATGATAGCTCGACTTATTTTAAGAGGAGGAAGAGGATCAGGGATCACTCGACCTGTGTAAGAGGAGGAGGATCAGGGATCACTCGACTTGTTTTAAGGGGAGGAAGTGGATCAGGGATCACTCGATTTATTTGAAGAGGAGGAAGAGGATCAGGGATCGATGGACCTGTGTAAGAGGAAGAGGATCAGGGATGTGATTCTTTAGAGTTCAGAAGTTCTTCATTTGTTGGAGAAGTTATATAACTGATGTTATTATTCATGACAGACAGGAAAAATAGATAGAATATATATATATATATATATATATATATATATATATATATATATATATATATATATATATATATATATATATATATATATATATATATATATATATATATATATATATGCTGGGTAGTATACCTCTTAATTATTTTTTTTAAATAACCCTTTTTTTAATTTTACCTACCGCTCCCTTTCCCCCAATACCACCTCGGCTCATTCTAGTGTAGTAGTTTATTTTGGATTGCGCCCTTGTGTATGTGTGCGCGCGCGTGTATCCTTCGGAAGGAGGTTTTGCAAAATTATTATAATTTTTTGCTTTAAAGCTTTAAAGTGGTGTTTATTTTTATTTCTTTTTAAAAGTTTTTTTCTGTTTTATTTTTCTCATTCTCTCCTCTACTCAGTGTTACGGTTGTTATATATATATATATATATATATATATATATATATATAATATATATATATATATATATATATATATATATATATATATATATATATATATATATATATATATATATATATATATATATATATATATATATATATATATATATATATATATATATATATATATATATATATATATATATATATATATATATATATATATATATATATATATATATATATATATATTATCGCTGAAAACTTATTGTTGAGTTTGTTGGCTTACCTGGCTGCTCCTGGCTGTGACTGAACTGGCTTGAATTGGCTTAGAACAGACGATTTTTCCGATGCCTTTCACAGTGAACGATGGTTTAAGAGGTGCTGTAGGGGTTACCTAAGCACTTTTGTTAGAAATTAGAATTGTGTTTTACTTTAAAAATGTTTCTGCTTTGTGTGTGAAATGAGGGAAGGGGTTATTTTTATATCTTAGTGATATATTTTGTCTTTTTTTTTTATAGATTGATTTTTATTATTATTATTCTTGATGTGAGGTAGTGTTTATAAGATCTTTATATGTTTCAAGTCTTGTGGGTTTCCAGAAATTTTGGGGCAGTGTTGCTTTTACTACACCTATTATATTATTATTATTATTATTATTATTATTATTATTATTATTATTATTTTCTTTCACAAAAGTTGAAAATTGTAATTTGTTGAGTGGATAATTAAGTACTGTGCAATATTTGCATGAGGATTAATAATATTCATTATTATTATTATATGTAGTTGTAATCAAATTTGTGAAATAATTTAATAAAAATGTTACTAATTATTATTATTATTCTTAATATATTTATAGAATTTTCATGAAGAAGTAAACATACACTCTCGCGAAATGCTCTTCATTTTTAAAATATATATATATATATATATATATATATATATATATATATATATATATATATATATATATATATATATATATATATATATATATATATATATATATATATATATATATATATATATATATATATCCTCTTCCTTGTTGTATTTCTGGAACTATAAAAGGCAAAGGTTAAATAAAAGTGAGGGGAATTGGCGAAAGAGAGAGAGAGGGGCCTCTAGACAAGCCAGACTGAGGTAGGTGTTGCGGGTGGGAGGGAAAGTCTGCCGATAAGAGATAGGTGAATGGGTGTGTGCAGGATATTGAGATAGGAGGATATATAATATAGAATAACAAGGTAGGAGGAGACACACACATTGCAGTCTATAATATATTGAGATTGGAGAATATGAATGTATGTATGCATGTATGTATGTATGTATGTGTGAAGAAAATTATTCGCGTGTTAGTGATATGTAAATAAATTGGAAATCGTAAGTATGTTATAAAGAGGTTCCTAATAGGGATAATGTGTATGCATGTTTGTATATATGTATGTTTGTACTTATGCATGTGTGTGTGTGTCTATTTTTGATAGTGTTTTGCGGAAGCAGTAATAGAAAAACTGCTTTGCACATTAAAGTTAATTTTTCATATTTAATGTTAATTGGATTGATATTCCTAAATATATATATATATATATATATATATATATATATATATATATATATATATATATATATATATATATATATATATATATATATATATATATATATATAGAGAGAGAGAGAGAGAGAGAGAGAGAGAGAGAGAGAGAGAGAGAGAGAGAGAGAGAGAGAGAGAGAGAGAGAGAGAGAGAGAGAGAGAGAGAGAGAGAGAGAGAGAAGAGAGAGAGAGAGAGAGAGAGAGAGAGAGAGAGAGAGAGAGAGAGAGAGAGAGAGAGAGAGAGAGAGAGAGAGAGAGAGAGAGAGAGAGAGAGAGAGAGAGAGAGAGAGAGAGAGTATGCATTTTTATTTTTTGTTTTATATTTTTTTATTTTTATTTTTTTATTTGCTAGACATGTTTTAAGAAAATTAAGTTTTGATAAAATGTTTCAAAATCCGCATGACAGTCTTTAGAGGATGAGAAGGTGATAAGAAAGTCGTAAAAGAAGGTGTCTAGGGGGTTTTACTAAGGTTTTGGAGGAAGAAATTGTAGTATAGTTTTGAAATTTGTATTATATATATATATATATATATATATATATATATATATATATATATATATATATATATATATATATATATATATATATATATATATATATATATATATATATATATATATATACAAAAGAAGTAGTGAGCTGGGGCCTGCTCGCACTGGTTCGTCCGAACCGGTGGTTAAAATTTTGGGAGACTATATATATATATATATATATATATATATATATATATATATATATATATATATATATATATATATATATATATATATATATATATATATATATATATATATATATAATTATACGTGTATGTGTGTGATTGGAAAATTGGTTAATTATCCCAAAAATAGGAAAATCTTTTGATTGTTTTAATCCATTTTCCTTCAGTTTCCCTCTCTGACGATTTCGCAATCCATTCTTATCATCGAAAAATTATTTTTTTGTTTGTTTGTTATCAAAGGGTGTGTTTGTGTGTGTTTTTAAAGATGTGTTTGAATGAGAGTGCTAGATTTTGTCCTTTAAATATTCCTGTGTGTGTGTGTATATTTTGAATGTGTAAATTTGTTGTTATTTTTATTATATTATTATTATTATTAGTAGTAGTAGTAGTAGTAGTAGTTCTTTGTGTGCAGACTCTTTCGGGATATTCTCCTTTCTTAGCTCCATTTCAGTGTTTTTTAAGTAACCTGAAAATTTGAGAAAATTTGTGATTACATTACGTTCATTATTTGACATTGATAAAAGGAATATACTTGTAGTGTCTTCACGAATTTAAAATAAAGGGCGAGTCCATAGGAAACAGCGGAGAAGAATTGGGAGGAGGGGTGCGGGGAAATTTAGTTTATAAGGATATTGGGAGGCCACACAGAATGTATAGGGATAAAAGTCGAAAGGAATGATTATGGAAATCTTTATTATAAGTTTGTTAAGACAGATTAGTGAGGTATTAAAATAGTTAAAGGGTATTTGTACACAAATGCTAATTAGGATAAAATTAATTATAGGGGGAGGTAGGGGACTAATAAATTAATTAATCCAAGAATTAACTTGAAGTAAAGAATAGGTTATTGGTAGGTTCCTTCGAATGAAATAAATTAATACAAAGCATTTTATATATATATATATATATATATATATATATATATATATATATATATATATATATATATATATATATATATATATATATATATATATATATATATATATATATATATATATATAGTGTTGAATAAAAGTGATTGAGGAAGCATTGCATGAATAGAATCTCTTCTGCATTACATTGAGAAACCCTTCTAAGCTCTTATCAATATATCAAACGAAGGAGTGGTTAATTAATTGGTTAGGAAGACAGGAGACGGTGGTTGTAGCAAAAATATTATTATTGGTATTATTTTTATTATTATTATTATTATTATTATTATTATTATTATTATTTCCTATTATTTCACAGCTTTTATGATTATTTGTGATGTTAGCCGTGAAATTAAAACGATTATAATTAATTCTGCCCATGGTTTATATATTCGTCTTTTAATGGCGTCTGGAATGTTGCTTTTTATGGGCGAAAGACGTCGCTGGTAAATAGAAGTGGACTCGAAGAAGAAGAAAAAAGAAAAGAAAAGAAAAGAAAGAAAATTAAAAAATGATAGGCGTTATTTATTCATCCAATTGTTTGGCGCAGTTTTGTTGTTATTCATCGAGAAGAAGTGACACAGTCCCATATATGTTATAGAAGGTCATAAAAAGAAAAGTAATATTAAAAAAAAAGGAAATTGGACTCGGAAATAATTCTTTGGTGCCTTTTTAAATTTATTTATTTTATTTTATTTTATTTATTTAATTATTTCATTGTTTGTGGTTTTTTTTTTAAATGAGTCAAAGAAGCTTTTAAATAATGATACGAACTGAAGGCAGCCAACCAAACCATGGAGGATATTTGTATTATGTTATGCCGATTGAAAAATCACGAAGAACGTAAGTTTTTGTATATATATATATATATATATATATATATATATATATATATATATATATATATATATATATATATATATATATATATATATATATATATATATATATATATATATATATATATATATATATATATTGTATTTTATTAAAATGATAAATATGTGAAATTTTTCATGCGTGTGCGCTCCCATGTATATTTTTTGACATGCCCTGAAGCTACATTGTGTAAAACCAAAAGAAATTTCCTAGAGAAAAGTGGATGAGAGATGATGATAATAATAATAATAATAATAATAATAATAATAATAATAATAATAATAATAATAATAATAATAAATAATAAATTTATTTGCTGTTATTTATATAACAACAGCAACAACAGAATTAGAAATCCAGATGTTTGGGTGCTAATTAAGAATAGTCTAATGGGAGCAAGTGATATATATATATATATATATATATATATATATATATATATATATATATATATATATATATATATATATATATATATATATATATATATATATATATATATATATATATATATATATTATGGATGGAGCGATACCAAAATTTTAACCAATACTGATACCAATAATTTTAATTGGTTGATCATAAAATTTAGGTTTTCTGCTGTCTGTAATACCCAGGTATTTTGTAGTCACATTGCTGAATAAAACTACTGATAGGTGATATTGGGTTGGTGCCACCAAAAGTTTGCATCCGACTAGCCCTAGTGTATGGTCTATTTTCTTCATTAATTTCTGCAACATTCGAGGTCTTCAATACAATTTCCATTTTGTTGGGCACCGCCTCTCTTTTAGACCTAACCTCTTATTCTTGACAGAAACTCGGGTGCTTGAGCGTTCTGATAGCAAATCTATCTTACTGTCTCTATCTTCAGTTTTCAGCTAAAGGAAGTTGTTTTGCATATGTGCGCTACTATTTTGTTTATTCTAGTGTCTCTAATCTGGAGTCTTCTGAATTTTCCACCTTGTGACTAAAGCTCTCTTGCCATTCTACGTTTAAATTTATTTGTTCTGTTTTTTTTATATCCAAATTTATTGACTATCCTAAACTCTTTGACTGTGTAAACTCCAAAACAGAACATTCTTCTTTTCCTTTCTCTGAAATTATCATATTAGATGATTTCAATGTTCATCCCCCACCAGTGACTTTCTTCTAGTTTTCATGATACAGCCGGTGAACGTGCCTTTCAATTCTTCATCCAAAACTACCTTCAGAAGTGGGTGCAGCTCCCAACTAGACTTTTTAAACTTCTAATCCTTACCATATCGCTGGAAACGTGCTCTCATTCAGCATGTTCCAAAAAAGGGGTTCCCTCTCCAAGCCTTCAGCTTCCGTCCCATTTCTTCAACCTCCGTTCTTTCAAAAAATTTTGTTAAGAGTTGGAAAGATCTCAAATATTCTAATCTATCTCTGATCTCCAGTATGGTTTTCGTAAAAAAAAAAAAAAAAAAAAAAAAAAAAAAAAAAAAAAAAAAAAAAAAGTTCTACTGGTGATTTTCTTTCCCTTCTCTCATACTCCTGGTCCTCCTCTCTTGGGCATTACAGTAAATCTTTTGGTGTCACGCTAGACCTATCGAAAGCAAAGCCTCCGATCGAGTGTTACATATTTCTTTGATTTTTATATTCCCTCTTTCGGAATTTATCCTCTCCTACTTTCTTTCTAGTCGTTCTATAGTAGCTGTTGTAGACTGCCACAGTTCTTCCTTTAAATCTATTAATAGTTGTGTTCCTCTCGGATCTGTCCTAACACTAACTCTTTATCTAGTTTTCATTAGAGATCTTCTCTCATTTACTTAATCAAGTATCCACTCCTACGCTAATGACTCCACCCTTCTTTACTCCTTCCAGTTTGAAAGACACCACTCCCAACGGCAATTGACTCAAGAATAGTGGCCTTACAGCAACTAACTACTGACCTTTCTCGTATTTCAACTTGAGTCAGAGAAAATACGGTTGTTTTCAATGTTTCAAAAATTCAGTTCCTCCACCTCTCTACCCGACACAATCTTCCACACATCTATGACATCTTCGAAAACACAGAACTTAAACCTTTGTCCGTTTTTAATTTTTCGTGTTTTTTCTTAGAATAAACATATTACCTCTCATTCTAAACAAGCTTCGAAGAAGTTGGGAGTTCTGAGGCGCCTTCGTAATTTTTCACATTTCCCGAGTTGCATGCTCTTTATAGGAGTGTTGTTCGCGCCTTTACGAAGTATGAGTCACACATCTGAGATGGTTCACTCATATAGCTTTCCATGAAAAGGTGGAGTCGGTCTTTTCATCTTAAACTTGCGCTCTCACTAATTCTCTCAGATCTCTTTTTGCTATTTGAATTGTGTCGTTCTCTCTATACTTTCTCTATTACAACGTACACTGCACTTCTGAACTCACTCTCGTCGCACACCTCCTCCACTGAGAAAGTTCAAAAGCTACACGCTTTTCTACACACTCTCCAATATTCTTTGTCGAACTGTCTAACAGCAGACCTAACAGATATACTCAATTTTACATGTATTCAAATGGCAAAATCTGGAACACACTTTTTTTTATCTATTTTCCTAACTTCCTTTGAATTGCACATTTTCAAACGTCGTGTATCGAGATATGTCGGCCATTAACTGGCTATGATTCTGACTTCCCTCCAACTCTGGTGGAATTTGACCAGGTTTCCAATATTTCCCCAACTCTGAAGGAATAGGGTTCTGGTCTTTGTCCACCATATATATATATATATATATATATATATTATATATATATATATATATATATATATATATATATATATATATATATATATATATATATATATATATATATATATATATATATATATATATATATATATATAGATATATATATATATATATATATATATATATATATATATATATATATATATATATATATATATATATTATATATATATATATATATATATATATATATATATATATATATATATATATATATATATATATATATATATAGGCGACAGGACTAGCAACCTGACCCTATAATTATTGCTTACTTCTTGTAACAACTCCAGGACAAGCATGGAAAACCACAGCTCCGAGAAGCATCATCTTCTGGAGAGTTCTTTTAGAAAGTGTTGAGAGGTTAGATGTAGAAGGTGCCAATTTACCTGAGAGTTTAAATTAAAACTGAAGGACTGGCACTGAAACCAACGAGCCGAAAAACATGATCTTTTAGAGCATTCTAAGAGAATAATTTTTAAGAGCAGATGACCAAATATACTGGTAACACTGACAGGGTGAAAATCCTTCATATATATATATATATATATATATATATATATATATATATATATATATATATATATATATATATATATATATATATACTATATATATATATATATATATATATATATATATATATATATATATATATTATATATATATATATATATATATATATATATATATATATATATATATATATATATATATATATATATATATATATATATATATATATATATATATATATATATTATATATATATATATAATATATATATATATATATATTTTATATATTATATTTTTTATTTTTTTTTTTTTTTTTTTTTTTTTTGCCGATACCGATATGCTGAATTCTGCGGATATGCGGATGCGGAATTTTTGCGGATGCGGATGCGGATGCATATATATATATATATATATATATATATATATATATATATATATATATATATATATATATATATATATATATATATATATATATATATATATATATATATATATATATATATATATATATATATATATATATATATCACACACACACACACACACAGGGTGCGTGTGTGTAAAATGTGGGTGTTCTTTCTAAATTTAAGATGATGATACGTTGGGAAAATTGTGCTTTGTTCTGTATATTAAAAAATATATATATTTTCTTTTTCCCCCCCCTCCCTGCCCCCCTTCTTTCTCCGCTGCACTATAATTATTTTTTTTTATTTTTTTATTTTTTTGAAAATTTTAATAGTACTGATGGTAACTTATAATAATTATAATTTGTTTGCTTGAAGAAATATGTGATGTAATGTTTTTTTGTTCTTAATAACAGTCGTGGTCATTTTGTTCTGCCTACCCCACCCACCACCTCAGAAAAAGAAAGAGAGAAAAAAAATCTCATTCTTCTCATTAAGGTTGATTTTAGTACCTCGTTTTCTTATTTGTAGGAGGAAAAAAAACCATTAATAGTGTTTAGTTATTAGTGATGTGTTTACATTCACCACTAACATAAGGAGTTTCGAATGTACTCGTGAACAGTAGAATCAGTAAACAGTTAAAATGTGATAATACTCTCAGTAGTATCAGTGAACAAGTGAAATATTATAATACTCGTAGATGCAATACTTAACGTAAAAAAGATGTTTCTCTAATTCCTATATAAATGGTGTAATTAAAATAGTTTGTTTTATTTTTATTTATATTTTTTTTTTTTTTTTTTTTTTTAAAGATTTCTATTTATTGTTGACTAAATTTACGGCTTAAAAAACACGTTACATATTTAGGTGAAGAAATTATTAGCCCATTACGTACATTGACAATGTTGCATACGAATGTTTCGCAAGTATACACTTTTGATTGTATATATATATATATATATATATATATATATATATATATATATATATATATATATATATATATATATATATATATATATATATATATATATATATATATATATTATGCGCGCGAGTATATTGTTATTGTATACATTAATGTTTGCTTTCCTATCTTGTAATGAAAAATTTTATAGCTTTTGTAGGAAATCCTTGGATTTTAAAAGCTATAACTAGGATTAAATCAGTTTTCCATATATACCCATATATAATATATATATATATATATATATATATATATATATATATATATATATATATATATATATATATATATATATATATATATATATATTAGGGATGGAGTAAAGTATCGGTATCGGGTATCGGAGTATCGGTATCGGTATTTTGAAGTTGGTAGTATCAAGTATCGGTATCGGTATCGGTAGTAGTATCGGCATATTTTTAGGTATCGGGAATTTTTAGGCATCGGTATCGGAAAAATTTTGGTATTGCTCCATCGCTATATATATATATATATATATATATATATATATATATATATATATATATATATATATATATATATATATATATATATATATATATATATATATATATATATATATATATATATATATATATATATATATATATATATATATATATATATATATTGGAGCTGGAGTGATTCGAAAATTTTTACTGATAATATCAAACTTCTTAAAACTTGGCCAGTACCTCAAAATTATCGATATCAATTTTGTTATATTTTAGTGTTTATTGTTTATCGGTTTAGTACTGAATTTTTTTTTTTTTTTTTTTTAAATTAAGAAATTGTCTAATACCTTTTAAAAATGCCGATATCTGGTACCGATCCTTAACTCTATTCCTTGAATTTTTATGAATGACTTTTGAAAGCTTTTATTATTATTATTATTATTATTTTTATCATTATTATTATTATGTCATTTATTATATATTATTATTATTATTATTATTATTATTATTATTATTATTATCATCATCACCTTCAGTTTCTTAGCAAATTACTCATTGTTGAACTGTTAAATAGAACAGGGTTCATCATGCATGTGGGAGAGTTTGTCTGTTTGCATTTACTTAGAAGATACAAAAAAAAATTTCCCTCCTCCCTCTCACACACACACACACACACACATTTAATTTAGATTAAAAGTGTGAAAGAGGGAGACTTTAGGC
>SEYY01000482.1:40000-45000 GCA_009176605.1 Armadillidium nasatum | reverse complement strand
CTTAACAATAGTGTAAATGATTATAGTAATAAACGTATTAAAAAGAAAAAGAAAAGAAATTTAAGTTAATTAATCTTAAACATTATATTTTTTTAGTGTGTGTTCACTTTTACCTCATATTAGGTGTTCACTTTATCTTGGGACTCAAGAAAGAATGTTTCATGCAAATTAAATCTAAGCATTGTAAAATATGTCAATTATTTTTTTTTATTATTATTATTATCAAGCTTAATATTTCCTACTAAAATTTTTTTATAGATTTGATAAAATATATATTTTTTATTTTTTATTTTTTTTTGCATCATTTAAATAAAAAATAATAGTTCATATCCTGAATTAACTAAATGACATGCAAAACTATATAATGTTTTGATAATTTGAAAGAAAATAATAAAAGTATGTGTCAGGTGGTAATGCTCACTTTTACCCAGGGTGTTCACCTTTACACCAGATTATGGTATATATAATTTTTTGTATCAACGTTGCATTAACTGAAATAAATTGGTGGTATGTAAAGGACTTTCGGTAAGATAAAGAAGTCTTTCATCTCAAGTTGAATAATTGCTTGTTGCATTGAGTATGTTGCTTCTTTGTTTAAACATGCTGTAGTCCAGCTCCAGAGTATTCAAATCCACTTACCTTTAAATGTATATATATATATATATATATATATATATATATATATATATATATATATATATATATATATATATATATATATATATATATATATATATATATATATATATATATATATATATATATATATTTTTTGAAGTAGAGGAAGGTTACCCAGGGAAGTAAAGGTGACAATGTTTGAGGGTTATAATGTACTGGTGGATATGTATGGGAGCGAAGTATGGAGGTTGAATGCGAGGAGGAAAAAGAAAATAAAGTTTTTGAAATGAAAGGCCTGAGGGTAATTTGTGGTGTTGGTAGAAGGGATAAACCCAGGAATGTTAGAATAAAGGAAAAATGTGAGTGGAGAAGGAGTATGGTTGAGGGGGCAGAGCAGAGTATGCTGAGATTGTTTAGACAGGTTTGTAGGATGAATGAAGAGAGAATGGCTAAAAAAGGTATCTGTTTCAGAAGTGGAGGGTGTGAGAGATAGGGGGAGATCGAGAGGAAGTTGAATTAGTTATGTCAAGGAGCTGTTAAGGGATAGAGGGATCAGTTGGGAGGAGGGTGTGCGGTTGATGGAGAATAGGAATGAATGGAAAAGATTGCTAAAGGGTTGAGTGTTTGAATGGATGGATTGATGAAGGGTGATTGTTTGAATGGATATGGCCTGCGGTAGACACCACCTCACGATTGTGGGAAAGGTTGTAGGAATATATATATATATATATATATATATATATATATATATATATATATATATATTCTCTTGCAATTTCCATTGTTAATTACATTTATTTACTATTTGAATATAGTATCGGAGCAGGTTGATGCAGAAAGTTGATTATTCTTAATATAGAAAACGTTAATTACCCTTTTTTATAAATCGGTAAAATTGAAATTAATTAATGTAGGAAAAAATTGAAGGGAAATCGTTTTAAATAAAGAGGGATTGGCTAATTTGTTTAAATTTATTACGAGAGGAAATTATATTAATACTCACAATCATTTGGGTTTATTGTTTAGGCAATTGTAATTATAATAATAATAATAATAATAATAATAATAATAATAATGATAATAACAATAATAGTTACTTTCATTTACTGTAATAAAAAAAAAAAAAAAATATATATATATATATATATATATATATATATATATATATATATATATATATATATATATATATATATATATATATATATATATATATATATATATATATATATATATATATATTATACAACAATTCATATATTTTTAATATTTTTAGGTATTTGGTTTTTTATTGATTAAGAGTATATATATATATAAATAATTATGCTCTGCATGATCTAATTAAAGTTTTATTGCTTTTCACAATTCGTGTTTGCCAAGTATTATCAAAATGCTTTCTACATGCTTGCATTTAAGCTCACATGAATGCATGAGTGTAGTTATATCACCCCAAGCATATATATATATATATATATATATATATATATATATATATATATATATATATATATATATATATATATATATATATATATATATATATATATATATATATATATATATATATATATATATATATATATATATATTAGGGATGGAGCGATACCAAAATTTTTACCGATACCAAAAATTACCGATACCGATACCAAATTCAAATTCACCGATACCGATACCGATACCTGAAAATATACCGATACTTTATCCATTCATATACCAGAATTTTTACCGATACCTGAAAATATACCGATACCGATACCGATACTTCACTCCATCCCTATATATATATATATATATATATATATATATATATATATATATATATATATATATATATATATATATATATATATATATATATATATATATATATATATATATATATATATATATATATATATATATATATATATATATATATATATATATATATATATATATATATATATATATGGCTTTTATCAAGTCCTGATGATAGACCTTGATAGTCTCTTGTCTTCCAATTTTCTTCCTCAACCTTGAACAGTTATTGCAGCTCGCTTTTCATTTTCCTAATCATATTGGAGTGAACCATACTATATATATATATATATATATATATATATATATATATATATATATATATATATATATATATATATATATATATATATATATATATATATATATATATATATATATATATATATATATATATATATATATATATATATATATATATATATATATATATATATATTAAATGATTGTGAACAAAAATAATAATAAAAAATCATTTAAAAAAAAAGTCTGCAGGTGAGCTTCACAAGACCCTATAAAAGCAAATGTCTTAAAATTTTGCCAAGTCAAATGCAAACTTAAAAGTATTAAAAAATGTTTGTCAAGCGTTCTAAAGTCTTTTAAAACTTTCATTTGAAAAATTAAATTTTTTCTTACATGAAGCAGTGAAATATAAAAATTAGATTTAATTGCAATTTGTCCACATTGTCTATTAATTGTTGAATAATAAAACATTTATTTGTATGAAATTTCTCATTTAGTTTTAAAACAATGTTGAGAATGTTTTTGTAATTAGGAAAATTAAGTGGAATCAAAGCCATTGTGAAGAGGATTGATGAAGTTATTAATGTGTTAATTTGAATTTCTAAACTTGCTTATTCAGTAAATTCAAAAAAAAAGTTTTGACAGACTTCGATATATGTAGGACGTACTAAATAGAAGTCAGTTCAATTTTGTAGCATATTTTTTGTGGTGTTGTATTTAAGGTGCTTTTAATCCGGTAAAATCGGCATATCTTTACTCAATCGTCACGTCATCATCAATTTTGAGAATTTTGCTGATAAATTTACATATATTGGCTTATAAATATCTCTCTGCTTCACCTTCCACTATTAAGAGTGAAATGCTATCTGTTTAGTAGTAGGGACTTTATATACACTCCAAGACGAAATCGAATTACCCCAGAAACTGGAAAAGAAAAGATTGTTTCTGCATAAATTTAAAATACTTAAATTTTGCATATCTGTCCATATTTTTTCTCACATATTAAGATTTTAATTATCAATGTTCTGAAGAACTACTATGTTATATTTAAAGTTATACAGTATGTATTTATTCTTTTGAAAAAAGAAAAGAGAATTTAATTCTTCTTTACTACAAAATTGTTAAATTTATTAAAATAATGGAAATTTTTAAAATATACTTCGTCAAATTCATCATAGTCAGATTTACTATAAATGTCAAAGTCAAAAAAATCTTAATTGTCCCATCACTACTTAAAATATATGCTAAGAATAAGGAAAAAATAAAAAAAGTGAAATTCGAAGTTGAGACTATCTTTTTCATTCTAGTTGATATTTTATTCGAGGGAAATTGGGGAAATTGAGTTATATGTTTTTTCCTGACCAAGTTGTAGGTTATTCAGATTATTTAAGTTGGATAGGGAAACCTTGCTCCAACTCAGCCAAATGAACGTTTCTTGACCATCTGGTGGGAGTGGCTTCGAAGGATAAGGGTTCAAATCCCAAAAGAATCTTACTGCAAATAAAATGTTATGTTGTATATGTTGGCCATGTTCATGGTGATGTATGAGTATCGATTAAACAATTACGTTTTGGTTTGAACACATTCTTTAAGAAAGAATTCTTTTGTGTGTGTGTGGGTGTCAGTCCTAGCTGCTGAGTTGCAGATTCAAACCTAAGCTTTTGGCACTTGAGTAAAATACGATATATATATATATATATATATATATATATATATATATATATATATATATATATATATATATATATATATATATATATATATATATATATATATATATATATATATATATATATATATATATATATATATATATATTTTCATTGCCTTTGCAATTCATGCAGTCAAATTTGCCAGGTATTACCAGAATGCTTTTATATATGCTTGCGTCTGTGCTGCTTTTGTACTTTTTGGCACCACAGTCAGTATGCTTGTGGGAATTGTGTGTATATATATATATATATATATATATATATATATATATATATATATATATATATATATATATATATATATATATATATATATATATATATATATATATATATATATATATTATATATATATATATATATAATAAAAAAAATATTTTAAAAAAAAGCACTAAAAATATAAATATTTCATAAACTTTCATCACCCAAACCTGAAAAAAAAAAATTTTTTTTTTAAAGTGAAAAAAGTAAAATCTAAAAAAAGAAGAAAAAAAGTTTCCAAAGGAGTAAAAGGCAACTACTTATAGAGTTGTTATATGATGATTAGAGATGTACCGATAGTATCAGTATCGGCCTTTTTGGGGGGTATCGGTATTGGTTAATATGGCCGACACGGCCGATACTCCGATA
>SEYY01000482.1:27500-32500 GCA_009176605.1 Armadillidium nasatum | reverse complement strand
TTCACTTACTATGAACATATGAGTTTAGACAGCTGAGGCATCTTATATTTTCATTTTTCTTTCCACTATATAATTATTAACTTCTTTCGAGTTTGACACTTTTATTTCTCTGCAGCATTTTTCACTACTTCCTTTTCCTCGTAGAGTATACATTCAAGTCAATTAATTTTGTGAGGATTATTCAAATAGGTTGTTGGCATATGAGAAGGTATTAAGAGTATGATGCCAACCTCTTGCTAAATTCATTGATAAGTACCTGAATGTTAGATAATTGTTTGTAAAGTGATTTTATTTGCACCTTAGGAAATTTTATGAAGCTGTTTACAAAGTAGGAATATATTAACATTAGCAAGGTTTTATAAACCTTCCATTAAGGAGAGAAAATGACATCTAATGTTTATAATCTGTCAGTGGAAGTACTACTATTCATTAAAATTGACTTCGTTTATAGGTTATCAGCGAAGTTAAAACTTGAAATTTTTTTTCCAATGCTGTGACTATATTTCATTCTTCTCCTAATTTTTTTCATTTAATTTCTCTCTTCTAGTTTATCAACTTATCTGTTTTGAAGTTTTTTCATAATCTTTAGTTTCCATAAATATCAAAAATTGTGCCCAAGGTGGGACAAAGACCTATAATACAAACTTTAAAATCTAAAAATTTCCTTTTAAGATATTGGATATCTTGATTTAGTGCGACCGGTTTCTCGAAAATTCCTTATCAATATTTAAAGTATTTTTAAATTGTTTTTAATCACTGTTAGAGATATAAATTTTTTTATTTCGTTTTTAAAAGAATGGTACTGGTAGTTCTTTTCTGGTATTCCGTTACATTTGAAGAAATCACTTTTATATTGTATCAATGTATTTAAAATTGGAATGCCGACAGATACGTTTTGTAAGTAGAATTACATAGAAACATTCCGCTGATACTTTTTCTTTAAAACGATAACTAAATATGGCAAGAATTTGCGGACAACAATTAGACAAAGGGATTGTGTAAAGTCATCTGAAATATATTTGGGATATTCGCCTCTAATTTAAAAGTTTTCATTTACAGATGCCTAGTTTTTACTGATTTTACTAGCACAGGAACTAATTGCGTTTTCTGAAGTATTTGTAACTATTGTGTTATATGTAACAATGGCTGAAGATAAATTGTAAACAGCAGAAAATATGATAAATTGAAGTAATAATTTTTAAATCCTACTAAATTTAAAGTTCACATTGTGAAAGAATAGTTATAAAGACTAAAGAATAATAATGTCTAAGATTTGTGAATATTACAAAAGTTTGAATTATAACGGTTAATCGCAGACACTTTATTTCAAATTTAAATACAAGTGTCCTTTGTGTATAGTACTTTTAGACACAATCTTTAATGTTATGGGATTTGTTTTAAATTTAAGAATTCGTATACTTTGTCGTTTACTCAAATTCTAAAACTATATATTGTATATTTATATGTAGTTTATTATTTTATCACTGAGATTTACTTAAATTTTTTGTTTTAACATTTAATATAAAAATCATTTCTATATATAGTCGAAGTTTTTTCCGGTAAAGTAATTAACTCAAAAATATAAAGTACATTTGCCACTTTATTTGTATATTGTCTCTGTATCAAGGAATTTTTATTATAATTTCAATAGGCAAATGTTTTTGATATTAGGAAAAGTAATTTCACTATTCTTGTAATTAATACTTCGTGATTTAAATGTGTGTGTGAATTACTCAGAATTTAATTTTCTCTCAAAACATATTTATTTAGTTTTAACAAATCTATTTACAGAATTGTTTCTCTTTGAATCTTGTCCTTTCTAAAGCGAATTATTAAGAATTATTCAAATAGTTATTTCATTTTGCATTTATTGAAGTTAAGGTGATAGATCCAAGGGAATTTCAATAGAAATAAGATCACATTGGTGCTTGTTTATAATTGTTAAAAGATTGAGTTAAAATGTTTGTTGATAAATATTCACAAGAACTTATTTTGAAAGTACTAAAACCATCGGCCAGCAAATAATATAGGAGATGAAATGGAGTACAAAGTACTCTATAAGAAATAAAATTCAACTCCAAGGTTCGTTACCAAGGCATAGTCGACCAAGATATAAGTATACACTGAAAGTATATAAAATTTAGGGGTTTGTAAAATGTAATAAAAATGTGTATATTTAAGTGGGTAACAAGAAATTGTAAAATGTTTTAAAATCACGTCATGTTATAAAACATTACATCTGACATTGAAAAACTGATTATAATTTACCAGCTATTAAATTTTGTGTACTAGATTGGTTTTCATGAGTATTGCTTATTAAAATTTAAGAAAGTAATATTTAGAAGTAGTAGTATATGCTGGGTGAAACCCTGATAAACTACTAATCCCACAGTTGAGGCAGGCTTACAGTATAATTTCCTTTAAGATATTGGATATCTTGATTTAGTGCGGCCTATTTCTGTGAAACTTGGATAAATAAAACTCCTTTGAAACTCGACTAACTTAGTAATATTTTCGTTGAATTCTGCCTTAAAATTTTCATAAAATAGTTACAATTATTTGGAATTAAATAAAATTTACCTTTTAATCTACAATTAAAGAGCAGATTATATTTTTTTTAGCTTTATATTCCCTTAAAAGAATGTCAAAAATTCAAATTTAAAGTCCCATAATGAAGGTCGCTCTTATCTCCTAAAAATCGGACATTTGATCTTTATTGAAAAGTATTTTACGAAATATGCTGCGAATGAACTATGCTTTCAAAAAATAAAATCCAGTTTGTATACTAGTATTACTAATTACCAAAAGGTTAGATTAGGTTTCCATATTATTTTCAAATTCGAAGACCAATTCTATATGTTAAATATGCTTGTAACCACAAGATTCTTCAGTCTGCTCATCGTCTCTTGGGTTATTTTATTCAATAAAAGTTACATTTAATTAAACATATTCTTCAAATTTAACGATTGGAACACAATTCACGTGGATTTGATTTAAAAAAAAAAATTATTGCAAAATATTTCTGGATCTCTCAAATATTTAGTTTTAGTTTCCAGTTGTTGTATTAGAAGTTTGAATATATTTTTTATAGTTGACTTGATTGACTGTAAGGTTATTTTTTTTTTTTAACAAGTTAATTTTTTCATTTTTTTTTTCCTTTTAGGACTCTGTACTCAGCAGTGGCAGAGACCAAAAAAATAACATTTTCAAATTTACACAGCTAGTTTGAAGTGAATAATTCAGAGGTGGTTATACATATTTAGCTTCTTAAAAAACGTTTCGAATGAGATTAAGGAAAATTAATTTAAATACATTTAGGAAGTAACCCTCGAGCTTTGGGTTCTATACATCAAATCCCAACACTTAATTAGAATGACATACTTTTAATAGGAAAGATGGAAAAACTGGATCAAATTATAACGAAGAACGGATGTTAAAGGTTTAGTTGTACAGTCGTGAACAGAAGTTCGTTCCTATTAGGCTGGAAATAAATATTTATATAAAATGGAAATCATGTCATAAAAGCTCTTTTTTGAATAAAAAGAAAATAAAAACATTGAGCGGGGCTTAATTGAACTGTGATTGGCTGAGTCTGAAATGATCCCTATTTTATATAAATATTTATTTCCAGCTTAATAGGAACGAACTTTTGTTCACGACTTACATGCGAAGATCATGAGTAAAAAAAAAAAAAAAAAAAAAAAAAAAAAAAAAAAAAATCAGGCTTAATAAACTTACTGGATTTTTTATTTTTTTTTTTAATGTGGTTATTAAAAATACATAAGTACAAATGTTTTAATGTCATTTACTAAAGCTTTCAAAAAGAATTTGATTAATGGAAAACACAGAGCTAATGGAA
The DNA here is from genome assembly GCA_009176605.1 of Armadillidium nasatum. NCBI lineage: Eukaryota > Metazoa > Arthropoda > Malacostraca > Isopoda > Armadillidiidae > Armadillidium > Armadillidium nasatum. The sequence goes on along the minus strand of SEYY01000482.1, from coordinate 28,641 downwards.
TTCTGTGAAAACTTTTAAGTCGTATGAAAGAATTGACAATTGGATCGACGACGGCTTGTTATTAATGACGAGTGCTTAGAATGGGCGAAAGTTTTTAGTGGTGTGCCCCAAGGATCTGTCCTGGGCCCGATACTGTTTACTATATATGTAAATAACATAGATGGTAATTTATTAAGCAATATTTCGAAATTAGTGAACGATACAAAACTTGGAAATCTTATTATGCACATATTCACCCAAACATACTTTACTGTCTCTCCTTGTATGGAACAATACCGAAACTCATTCATAAACCGAAACTCATTCATAACAATGCAAAAACGAATCATAAGACTCCTCAGTGGCAGCAGATATTTGTATAGTCATGCACCATCTTTATTCAAAAAACTTAACATATTGCAATTTGATCATCTTCTAAATCTCTCTCTTATAAAGGAAATACACAAAGTAACAAACAATAATACATTCGAATTTATAAAAACAAACCATCTAAATAATTAAACTGAGCGAGGAATAATCCTACGAAACAACACTAGCCTAAAAACACCTTTCTACAGACCTACTAAAGCACGACAAATAGTAAATTACACCTCCATCACACTATATAATAAGCTCTCAGATGATATTAAAAATGAAAGATCAATAAAATCATATGCACGGAAATAAAAAAAAATGTACATAAATTCGTACTGATCTATTATTATTATTATTATTATTATTATTATTATTATTATTATTATTATTATTATTATTATTATTACATTATTATTATTATCATTATTATATTATTATTATTATTATTATTTTATTATTATTATTATTATTATTATTATTATTATTATTATTATTATTATTATTAAAACTAGATATTCTACAGTATTCACTAATATTATTGCTATTATTGCAATTATTATTATTATGATTTTTACCACGGTACACATGTCTATTTACTATGTTATTACTATTATTCTCTATCATTATTACGGTCATTATTATTATTATCATTATTACTATTATTATTTATCATTACTACTGCCATTATTATTATTATTATTATTATTATTATTATTATTATTATTATTATTATTATCATTATTATTATTATTATTACTATTATTATTTATTATTATAGAATTTTTTT
>SEYY01000481.1:224395-226895 GCA_009176605.1 Armadillidium nasatum | reverse complement strand
CCAGTAAATGAGAGATGAGAAGGGTTTCGAGAATCTTAGATAGAAACAAGTGCTTTCATAGGGTGATAATTAAAAGGATCAGAGCTACTACTTTCTTTGAAATAGGTTTGACAAAAGAGCTCTTATATCTGAGGAAAAGTACTAGTTTTGAGACAGAGAAATAGTTGAACGAGGGAAGTGCCAGCTCAGAAGCACACTTCTTCATAACTCGGGGAAGAATGCTATCTGGGCCGTTTGCCTTCCTAACGTTCATAGATTCAAGAATTTAAACCTGATCAAATGTAATCACAAATAAATGAATAAGACAACCGAGAGGAGGGGGAGAAGGAAAAGGAGTCGTCGTCCAGGGTTGAAAAGGCTTTTCCACCTTTGTATCTATTAAAAACAGGAGAGGAGAGGCAATGTTCAATATATTAGAAATTAAAATGTAAACCTGAAATGTGGCGGAAATTAATAAAGAAAGAATTCCTTGCACCAGAACATGCCAGCAGTTACCAACTCCACCCCAAGGGATAGCACATTCCCAAGCGTTGATGATGGGAAGAGTTATTGACGGGCTGTTTTTGTCATTCTTGATGATGCAACATTGTCGAGAGTCTCTATTAAAACTGTTAAAAGAGAGTGTGAATGTAATTCTGCATTGTGTATAATGGGCATAGGATGTAAATGTAAAGACCGGGGACCAAGGAAGAACAAATTGGACATGCCTGTAACAAATTTTTGGTGCATATACGAATACTTTCAGTGCTAACTTTCTTATGGCAGTTTTATTCAAGTAAAATTCCACTCAGTGGTTATTATAAAAGTAATTAATTTAAATGTTTTGAAGTTTTATCATAATATAAAATTAAAAATACCTTTCAAGTAGCCATTTTAAATCAATTTTTAATATGCTTTATATTTCAAACAGGTTGAATCGACAAACTTTCCTAATAATATGCTGACATGTTTTCTTCAGAAGTTGACAATCTCTCTTAGGTTAAAATGTTTTCAAAACTGCAACATAATTCCAACATGTTCTCTCGTTTGCTTTCAAGGTTTGACTTTCATTTTTAAGATTACAATAATTAACGTAGAATTTACTTTACTTTAATTATTATTATTATTATTATTATTATTATTATTATTATTATTATTATTATTATTATTATTATTATTATTATTATTATTATTATTATTTTTATTATTATTATTATTATTATTATTTTTATTATTATTATTATTATTATTATTGTATTTTGTTATTATATTTATTGAGACATTCAAACAGTTTTAGCTTAACCTAACCTGAAACACCCTAACCTGATCTAACTTAACATAATTAATTCTAAAAGATCTAATCCATCTTTATAATATATATATATATATATTATATATATATATATATATATATATATATTATATATATATATATATATATATAATATATATATATATATATATCAACACAACCTTCCACACAACTATAACATCTTCGAAAACATATAGCTGAAGAGTTCATCTGACCTTAATATTCTTGGTGTTTTTTTTCTCATCTTTCTTGGAAAGAATCCATTATTTCTCTTTCTAAACTAGCTTCTAAGAGTTTGTGTTCTGAGGCGCTTACAGCATTTCTTCAATCCACCCCAGTTGCTGCTCTGTATAGGGGTGTTGTTTCGCTCCTATATAGAGTGCGCTCCCACACATCTGGGGTGGTTCCACTCATACAGCTTTCCTTGAGAAGGTGGAGTCTATGGCTTTTCGTCTTATCAACTCTCCCCCTCACTATTTCTCTCCAATCTCTTTCTGCCAGTAATTGTTGCGTCACTCTCTCACTATAGCTATTACAATGACACTGCTCTTCTGATTCTCTCGTCGCATACCTCCTCCATGAGAAGAGCTCGTGCGATACGCCTTCTACACAGTCTCATCCTTTCTCTGTCCAACCCTCTGACCCCAGATTAACCGTTTGCTCAATCTTACGTGTACTCTACTGGTAAAGTCTGCAACACACTCCCTCTATTTCTTTTCCCAACTTCCTTTGACTTGCATACTTTCAAGGGCCTTGTATTGGGGCATCTCTGCGTTAACGATTAGGATACGGTATTGTCCCAACTCTGGTTGAAATTTCTATGATTCTAGTCTTTACCCACCAGAGGAGACATAATATATATATATATATATATATATATATATATATATATATATATATATATATATATATATATATATATATATATATATATATATATATATATATATATATATATATATATATATATATATATATATATATATATATATATATATACTTAAATTTAATTTAAATTTAAATTTAAATTTATATTTATATTTATATTTATATTTATATTTATACTTAAATTTAAATTTAAATTTATATTTATATTTATATTTATATTTATTTATATTTATACTTAAATTTAAATTTAAATTTATATTTATATTTATATTTATATTTAAATTTAAATTTAAATTTAAATTTAAATTTAATTTATTTATA
>SEYY01000481.1:209395-221895 GCA_009176605.1 Armadillidium nasatum | reverse complement strand
AGTTTCTTTCTATTCAGAACATGAAAAAATTTACATGGGTGATCTTTGAGGAAATGGTAATTTTCTCTTAATAAAGTATCTTTTAAAGTATTGTTTTCTTTAAAAGGAAAAAAAAAATTTTTTAAAGTATATTACATTTTCTTAATATTATTCATGCTAAATATATAGGGGTGAAAAGTTTTGGTCAAGAGAGTGAGGTGAAGTGGGTGGGTTCTGGGAAATTAAATTTTTTAGCTTCAAAATTTTCTTCCCTTATATGCAGATATTTTGTAGCGTAAATATAACAGTATAAAAATTTTCTGAAGTGATTTCTGACTACCTAAATAACAACCATCACCTCTGTTGCTATGAATATAGCACTGTGTCAGCCACAACTCTAACTCAATTTTATTTTCAAGCTTAATGCCAAAAATAATTCTTCATTTTATGTCGTTTAAATAAATATGTTATTTGACAATTAAATAAATATGTTATAGCTTAACCCTTTCATGCCCAAAATAACTTCCATTTGAAATAAATATAAAATTACTTGAACACCATTTTCTTTATAACAAATATTGTCAAAATAAATGCTTTTTGAATGTAAAACTTCTTTAGTATAGGAAATATTTAATGCTTAAAAATTAAATAAAACCCATGGAAATAATTCGCCAAAAGCCCCAATGAAACGAAACAACGATATCCCTCCGTCTTTGAACAAGGCAAGAGAGAGGCCTTCTTATTCTTTAAGCCGTTTTCTGTTGGTCCACAATCTTCCTACATACTTCGTTGCGCGCCATTTTCAGAAGGTTTTTTTTCAGATCGTATTTAGAGCATCTTACTATTTGCACAATAGAACGGATTTTCCAAAATTTTCTAAAAAGTCATACGTTTTCGAGTCAGCTGATTCCAATTCAACTTTGCGGCTGGGTTCTCAAAATATTCAATTGGTGCAAGATCATGAATACTCTGTTGTAACAAAATAATAAAACCTATTGTTGACAAATTAAGAAGAAATAACTGTAATGAAAAAAATTAGTCAAGAAGATTTCAAAATTTGGTTTTCAATTATTTACATATTTCATAATCTGTTTTGGAATCTTCAAATAAAAACGTACCAAATTTGAAGGTAAGCAACTTTTAGAACAAGAAAGCAAGAATAGGTTAGTCAAATGATCAAAGACTTTTCGGACGGAAGTTCCTATTTATTAAAGTTACAGTGTTTTGGTCAAAAAGATTTCAAAACTTTGTTTTCAATTTTTTCCGTATTTTATGACCTATTTTGAGACCTTCAAAGAAAAACGTACCAAGTTTAGAGGCAACTATCCTTTAGAACAATAAAAGAACAAATTGGTCAAATCATCTGGGAACTGTTCAACGGAGATTACCATTTATAGCTGTTGCAATATCGTTGCAATACGTTTTTCGTTGAAGGTCTCAAAATAAGTAATGAAATTTCGAAAAAAATTGAAGATCAAATTTTTAAACCTCTATGACTATGTCATAGAGATGTCAAATTTTTAAATCTCTATGACTATGTCATAGAGACAATCTCTATGTCATAGAGATGTCAAATTTTTAAATTTCTATGACTATGTCATAGAGATTTAAAAATTTGATCTTCAAATTTTTTCGAAATTTCATTACCTATTTTGAGACCTTCAACGAAAAACGTACCAAATTTGTAGGTAACTATCTTTTAGAACAAAAATGGAGAACAAATTTTTACATGATCAAAGCCTTATCGGACGGAAGTTCCTATTTATTAAAGTAACAATGCCATGGTCAAAAAGATTTCAAAATTTGGTGTTTAATTATTTCCACATTTCATGACCTATTTCTTGACTTTCAAGTAAAATACGTACCCACTTTTGAGATAACCATATTTTAGAAATTTTAATATCCCATGAAAAATTTAGAAAATAGAGCAGCAAATGAAATAGATGAAACGTATACAATTGATATACTAGATGAAACAGTGAAAGTATATACAGAGTTTTAATTTTCTATCAACGCTTCATAGTACTCAATAGTTCAAAAAGAGTTTTGCCATGAGATATTTATTTATAAATTTTTAACAATTCGCTTATTCCATAAATTTAAAACTCTGTATATACTTTCACTGTTTCATCTAGTATATCAATTGTATACGTTTCATCTATTTCATTTGCTGCTCTATTTTCTAAATTTTTCATGGGATATTAAAATTTCTAAAATATGGTTATCTCAAAAGTGGGTACGTATTTTACTTGAAAGTCAAGAAATAGGTCATGAAATGTGGAAATAATTAAACACCAAATTTTGAAATCTTTTTGACCATGGCATTGTTACTTTAATAAATAGGAACTTCCGTCCGATAAGGCTTTGATCATGTAAAAATTTGTTCTCCATTTTTGTTCTAAAAGATAGTTACCTACAAATTTGGTACGTTTTTCGTTGAAGGTCTCAAAATAGGTAATGAAATTTCGAAAAAATTTGAAGATCAAATTTTTAAATCTCTATGACATAGTCATAGAAATTTAAAAATTTGACATCTCTATGACATAGAGATTGTCTCTATGACATAGTCATAGAGATTTAAAAATTTGACATCTCTATGACATAGTCATAGAGGTTTAAAAATTTGATCTTCAATTTTTTTCGAAATTTCATTACTTATTTTGAGACCTTCAACGAAAAACGTATTGCAACGATATTGCAACAGCTATAAATGGTAATCTCCGTTGAACAGTTCCCAGATGATTTGACCAATTTGTTCTTTTATTGTTCTAAAGGATAGTTGCCTCTAAACTTGGTACGTTTTTCTTTGAAGGTCTCAAAATAGGTCATAAAATACGGAAAAAATTGAAAACAAAGTTTTGAAATCTTTTTGACCAAAACACTGTAACTTTAATAAATAGGAACTTCCGTCCGAAAAGTCTTTGATCATTTGACTAACCTATTCTTGCTTTCTTGTTCTAAAAGTTGCTTACCTTCAAATTTGGTACGTTTTTATTTGAAGATTCCAAAACAGATTATGAAATATGTAAATAATTGAAAACCAAATTTTGAAATCTTCTTGACTAATTTTTTTCATTACAGTTATTTCTTCTTAATTTGTCAACAATAGGTTTTATTATTTTGTTTTGGCTGCTTATAATTCTCTTACAACAGAGTATTCATGATCTTGCACCACCAATTGAATATTTTGAGAACCCAGCCGCAAATGTTGAATTGGAATCAGCTGACTCGAAAACGTATGACATTTTTAGAAAATTTTCGGAAAATACGTTCTATTGTGCAAATAGTAAGATGCTTTAAATACAGTCTGAAAAAAAAAGCCCTTCTGAAAAGGGCGCGCAAACGAAGTATGTAGGAAGATTGTGGACCAACAGAAAACAGCTTAAAGAATAAGAAGGCCTCTCTCTTGCCTTGTTCAAAGACGGAGGGATATCGTTGTTTCGTTTCATTGGGGCTTTTGGCGAATTATTTCCATGGGTTTTATTTAATTTTTAAGCATTAAATATTTCCTATACTAAAGAAGTTTTACATTCAAAAAGCATTTATTTTGACAATATTTGTTATAAAGAAAATGGTGTTCAAGTAATTTTATATTTATTTCAAATAGAAGTTATTTTGGGCATGAAAGGGTTAAGCTATAACATATTTATTTAATTGTCAAATAACATATTTATTTAAACGACATAAAATGAAGAATTATTTTTGGCATTAAGCTTGAAAATAAAATTGAGTTAGAGTTGTGGCTGACACAGTGCTATATTCATAGCAACAGAGGTGATGGTTGTTATTTAGGTAGTCAGAAAACACTTCAGAAAATTTTTATACTGTTATATTTACGCTACAAAATATCTGCATATAAGGGAAGAAAATTTTGAAGCTAAAATGAAGATAAAAAATTTAAATTCCCAGAACCCACCCACTTCACCTCACTCTCTTGACCAAAACTTTTCACCCCTATATATTTAGCATGAAAAATATTAGGAAAATGTAATACTTTAAAAAAAAATTTTTTTTTTCCTTTTAAAGAAAACAATACTTTAAAAGATACTTTATTAAGAGAAAATTACCATTTCCTCAAAGATCACCCATGTAAATTTTTTCATGTTCTGAATAGAAAGAAACTTCCCGTATACAGGAAACTTGGGTAAAAATTCAATGTGTTCTCCTGGTTTGGCAAGTCCTTCATAATACGAGAAGAATGTATTCGCTGAGAAGTTACCACTGTCTCCATTGATTATACCAGAGACGTTGCCAATTCTAATCTCCATATTCCCAAATTGAGTAGACTTGCTTTCAATAGTACGAACAAGAACAAGTACTTTTGTTATCCCATAAACTTTGTCAAACTCAACTTGGTACCAAGGATAATCAATAGCGTATGTCGAAAATATTGCTTCATTTCCAACGTTGCTACACTGATATCCATCCACGCCAGTTTCCTTAGGTGGATAATCCTTATCTAGTTTTGGAACTTGAATTGAAATAATTTTGTTCGTTATGTCCTTGGAGGAATACCATGAAGTGTAGCACCTAATCTCCGAGTATTCATTCGTGTTAATATAAGTGTATTTTGATGCATTCCAGAAGTAGGACACTCGGGAAGAAAACATCTCGCAATTTTCACCTATATATATATATATATATATATATATATATATATATATATATATATATATATATATATATATATATATATATATATATATATATATATATATATATATATATATATATATATATATATATATATATATATATATATATATATATATATATATATGTATATACATGGCGGCTCGTGTAAACTTGGCAAGGAGGGGCTGCAAGTTTATATATATATATATATATATATATATATATATATATATATATATATATATATATATATATATATATATATATATATATATATATATATATATATATATATATATATATATATGTGTGTGTGTGTGTGTGTGTAAAATTTATAAACTATATATATATATATATATATATATATATATATATATATATATATATATATATATATATATATATATATATATATATATATATATATATATATATATATATATATATATATATATATATATATATATATATATATATATAAAATTTCAAACGTACCTTACTTATTCTGGAAATATCGATATACTGGAAGCATCTATATATCAATGCAAATGTTTTGACATTCGTATTATTATTATTTAGCTTTCATTTCATTTAGGCCTATTATTATTATTATTATTATTATTATTATTATTATTATTATTATTATTATTATTATTATTATTATTATTATTATTATTTAGAAATAAGATTAGTTCTTGGAAAGCTTGCTGATATTATTATTTAAAAATAAGATTAGTTCTTCGAGTTTTAGATGTCGAAAAGTTTTCAATTACTTTTTCATTGTAATCTCGTATTTTAAACCATTTCGCTCTCTATTGAAAACATCGCTAATACATGGTACTACATTTAATAGTTTTTATTCTATTCAAAGTCGAGAAACATCTCTCCGCTTCAGACGTTGTCATCGGAGTTGTAATTGCTTTCATATAAATAATGTTTTAAAAGCATACTGTCATATTACACCAAATTATATAAATTTCACATTTTTTTACACTATTCTTACTCAATCGCTAAATTTATCTTCCTTCAAAATTGGAAAAATTTATCTCACAAAAACAGACTTGCCAAACGTACGTCTTTCAACATAAAAAAAACAATTATTACGTACGTATTAAAATTATTATAAGATTTTTTTCTATTCTCAATTATTCTTATTTAAAATTCTGCAAGGATTACAAAAATGTTAGCCTTTTTAATGTACTTTTAATAGTTTTTGTAATATTTAAGTATGTAGAAGTGCATCTGGCATAATGTATATATATATATATATATATATATATATATATATATATATATATATATATATATATATATATATATATATATTATATATATATATATATATATATATATATATATATATATATATATATATATCGAACAAGAAAAAAAAAAAAAAACAAAAAACTTGTAATTTTTCTTCCACAATTAAAAAAACACCCTCCGTCGAGATGAGACTTTAATCAACTGTCGTAAGTTGCTACATATTACCGTGGTTGCTATATCTGTCTTATTAGGGCAGAAATTTTACAGCCCATTTTTTAAATAATGGCAATGCTTGAAAAATAATATCGTACCCAAAAATTTGAAGATGCCAAATGCATTTACTTCTTATTTTCTTTAATGATTTATACTTTTTATGTATTAAGTTGTTAAAAAATGAATTTAAATCACTTTTCTCTGACAAAAATTTCATATTTATATCAACATCCTACGCCTGGTATTTTTAATTTGGAGGGGCTGCAGCCCCGGAGCCCATAATGACGAGCCGCCACTGTATATATATATATATATATATATATATATATATATATATATATATATATATATATATATATATAATATAATATATAATATATAATATATAATATATATATATATATATATATATATATAAATATAAATGTAAATGTAAATGTAAATGTAAATGTAAATGTAAATGTAAATGTAAATATAAATATAAATATAAATATAAATATAAATATAAATATAAATATAAATTATAAATTTAAATTTAAATTTAAATTTAAATTTAAATATAAATATAAATATAAATATAAATTTAAATTTAAATTTATATAATATAAATATAAATATAAATATAAATATAAATTTAAATTTAAATTTATATAATATAAATATAAATATAAATATAAATATAAATTTAAATTTAAATTTAAATTTAAATTTAAATTTAAATATATATATATATATATATATATATATATATAATATATATATATATATATATATATATATATATATATATATATATATATATATATATATATATATATATATATATATATATATATATATATATATATATATATATATATATATATATATATATATATATATATATATATATATATATATATATATATATATAATTTCTACCAGAGTTGGGGCAGTACCGGAACCCGATCGTTAAACGCAGACATGCCCCAATACAAGGCCCTTGAAAAAATGCAAGTCAAAGAAGTTGAGAAAACAGATAAAGGAAGTGTGTTCCAGACTTTACCAGTACAGTACACGTAAGATTGAGCATAACGGTTAATCTGGGGTCAGAGGGTTGGACAGAGAAAGGATGAGACTATGCAGAAAGGCGTATCGCACGAGCCCTTCTCAGTGGAAGAGGTATGCGACGGGAAAGCTCAGAAGAGTAGTGTCCATTGGAGAGAGTGACGCAACAAAACGACTGGCAGAAAGAGATTGGAGAGAAATAGTGAGGCGGGAGAGTTGATAAGACGAAAAGCCATAGACTCCACCTTCTCAAGGAAAGCTGTATGAGTGGAACCACCCCAGATGTGTGGAGCGCACTCTATATAGGAGCGAACAACACCCCTATACAGAGCAAGCAACTGGGGTGGATTGAAGAAATGCTGTAAGCGCCTCAGAACACAAAATCTCTTAGAAGCTAGTTTAGAAAGAGAAATAATGGGATCTTTCCAAGAAAGATCGTGAGAAAAAGAAACACCAAGAATATTAAGGTCAGATGAACTCTTCAGCTATATGTTTTCGAAGATGTTATAGTTGTGTGGAAGGTTGTGTTGAATATATATATATATATATATATATATATATATATATATATATATATATATATATATATATATATATATATATATATATATATATATATATATATATATATTGTAAAAGATTGGATTAGATCTTTTAGAATTAATTATGTTAAGTTAGATCAGGTTAGGGTGTTTCAGGTTAGGTTAAGCTAAAACTGTTTGAATGTCTCATATATATAATAATAATAATAATAATAATAATAATAATAATAATAATAATAATAATAATAATAATAATAATAGTTATAATAATAATAATAATAATAATAATAATAATAATAATAATAATAATAATAATAATAATAATAATAATAATAATAATAATAATAATAATTAAAGTAAAGTAAATTCTACGTTAATTATTGTAATCTTAAAAATGAAAGTCAAACCTTGAAAGCAAACGAGAGAACATGTTGGAATTATGTTGCAATTTTGAAAACATTTTAACCTAAGAGAGATTGTCAACTTCTGAAGAAAACATGTCAGCATATTATTAGGAAAGTTTGTCGATTCAACCTGTTTGAAATATAAAGCATATTAAAAATTGATTTAAAATGGCTACTTGAAAGGTATTTTTAATTTTATATTATGATAAAACTTCAAAACATTTAAATTAATTACTTTTATAATAACCACTGAGTGGAATTTTACTTGAATAAAACTGCCATAAGAAAGTTAGCACTGAAAGTATTCGTATATGCACCAAAAATTTGTTACAGGCATGTCCAATTTGTTCTTCCTTGGTCCCCGGTCTTTACATTTACATCCTATGCCCATTATACACAATGCAGAATTACATTCACACTCTCTTTTAACAGTTTTAATAGAGACTCTCGACAATGTTGCATCATCAAGAATGAAAAAAACAGCCCGTCAATAACTCTTCCCATCATCAACGCTTGGGAATGTGCTATCCCTTGTGGTGGAGTTGGTAACTGCTGGCATGTTCTGGTGCAAGGAATTCTTTCTTTATTAATTTCCGCCACATTTCCGGTTTACATTTTAATTTCCAATATATTGAACATTGCCTCTCCTCTCCTGTTTTTAATAGATACAAAGGTGGAAAAGCCTTTTCAACCCTGGACGACGACTCCTTTTCCTTCTCCCCCTCCTCTCGGTTGTCTTATTCATTTATTTGTGATTACATTTGATCAGGTTTAAGGGTTCTTGAAATCTATGAACCTTAGGAAGGCAAACGGCCCAGATAGCATTCTTCCCCGAGTTATGAAGAAGTGTGCTTCTGAGCTGGCACTGTCCCTCTTTCAACTATTTCTCTGTCTCAAAACTAGTACTTTTCCTCAGTGATATAAGAGCTCTTTTGTCAAACCTATTCCAAAGAAAGGTAGTAGCTCTGATCCTTTTAATTATCACCCTATGAAGAGCACTTGTATTCTATCTAAGATTCTCGAAACCCTTCTCATCTCTCATTTACTGGATTCGATCTTTTCGACCATTAGTTTGACTTTCGTATTTCGAAATCTACTGATGAAATACATTCTTACTGATCTGGATAGAATTCCCCCGTGGGGTAGTCTCAACGTTTTGGAATTCAATTCAAAGACACCTCAAAACTTTCCAATTTCTTTCGATGGTTCTCCCGTCTCTCCTGTTGACAAGGTAAACATCCTTGGACTTGACATAAACGAAAAAAATTCGTGGAAATCTCATATCACAATGGTTGCAAAGGAGGCCTCAAAGAAGCTGAGAGATTTGTTTAGACTGCGAGATTGTTTTTTTTTTCTTTATCTTCGCAGTTACTTCAACTATCCAAGGATTTCATCTTCCTTGTAAAGAGTACTTCTCTCATATCTAAGGTGACTCAGGTTTCACTCGTCTTCTTGATAGGGTTGAGTAAAAGGTCAACAGATTTACAAACAATTTCGTACTTTCCAATTCACTTGACCCTTTCGCGAAGTAACTTTGGTGCTGTGAATCTTTTATACAGGTTCTACAGCGGCAAGTGTTGTAGGGAACTGACCTTTGCGACGTGCTCGTTGGACAAGGGGAGAAGTCTGTGGTGAATTCTATGCGGATGCTTACAACTCAAGGCTTATTCGTTGGGGTGCTTAATTCTTCCCAGCCACCTCTGTTTTGTGGAATTCTCTCCCATCTCCTGTGTTTTCTGTCATATTTAATCTCTGTCACTTAAAAATCCAAATTGCGAACTTTGAATTAGGTGAGAGATTGGATAGGTTTATATTCTTGACGTTTTTATTATTATATATAATTGCCCTTAGCAATCTAGCAATCCTGTAAAAAATTAAAGAGAGCAACTCCTATTTTCTAGAATTTCTGTCTCGTAAACAAAGGGACTAAGGAAGGATATTTGTTTGCAAAAAATTGGAAATGGACGAGTTAGGTCCGGAATTGCTTTTATATTATTTTACTGCCTATTGATATAGTAAATAAGTTTCTTACTTTTTGTTTTTCTCTTTAAATGTAATTTAAATTAGTTCATTATAATTTGACTTATTTATATAGTTATGTTAAGTTTCTGTAATAGTTGTTTCTTCATTTGCTTTTAAAGAGATTTTATCAACCAGGCTTTGGCGTCTTTAACTACTCGATATGCACACTCTTGATATATATACAGTATATATATATATATATATATATATATATATATATATATATATATATATATATATATATATATATATATATATATATATATATATATATATATTATATATATATATATATATATATATATATATATATATATATATATATATATATATATATATATATATATATATATATATATATATATATATATATATATATATATATATATATATATATATATATATATATATATATACCTTTCTATAAAGCCTTGATCTTATCGAAGCCTCTGTTAAAATTAACAATATGAAAAACTATCCAAAATTTATGCAAAATTTTCATCTTACTCTGTAGTATATATATATATATATATATATATATATATATATATATATATATATATATATATATATATATATATATATATATATATATATATATATATATATATATATATATATATATATATATATATATATATATATATATATATATATATATATATATATATATATATATATATATATATATATATATATATATATATATATATATATATATATATATATATATATATATATATATATATATATATATATATATATATATATATATCGTACATTACCTTTTTAAAACAATCAAAATGACGAAACATAATGCTGCCTATGGGATGCCTAGAGGGGCAGCTTCCAAAATATAATCCCTCATCCACCCCTTTCCCCATCACCAGTTGGTAGTTGGTGGCCTCCGCTGATGTGTAAGGTGCCACCAAGACACTGATGCTAGTTTGCCTTCGTGAGCGATCTTCTTTTTTCATTAATTTCTCCAACATTCGCGGTCTCTTGTCTTATTTCCACTTTGTCGAGCACCACCTCTCTTCTTCTAGGCCTCATCTCTTGTTACTAACTGAAACTCAGATATTTGAATGCTCTGACAGCAAACTCTATGTTTCCTCTTACTGTCTCTATCCTCAATTTTCAGCCAAAGGCGGATGCTGCGCATATGTGAGTAACGATGTTGTCAGTTCTTGTGTCTCTACTTTGAAATCTTCTGAATTCTCTACTTTATGGCTTAAACTTTCTTGCAACTCTGCAACTGAAATTCCTTTGTTCTATCTACTTATCTCCTAACTCTACAGATTATAAAAAATTCTTCGACTATCTTAACTCCAAAATAACGCATTCTTTCTTATTCTCCTTTCTCTGAAATCATCATTTTAGGTGATTTCGATGTTCACCACCGCAAATGGCTCTCATTTAGTTCTCATGATCCAGCTGGTGAACTCGCCTTATACCACTTTTCTATCCAGAACAACCTTGAGAAGTATAGCTGACCATCTTGGTAATGAACCCAACATACTTGATCTTTTCTTAACTTCTTATTTTTCTCCTCACACTGTAAAACTCTTTCATCCTCTGGGTTCATTAAATCACCTTCTTATCTCTATATCTTGTTCTGTCTCTTCAAGTCTTTCGCAAGAACGGCCCCAGCCTTCGGCAAGGAGATTTTCTGGCATTTCGGTGCTCCTAATTGGTCTGACTTACAGTTATACTTTTTTGATTTCCCATTTAATGATTACTGTTTCCGTGAGAGGGGTCCCTTGGAATATGCAGAGCGCATAACCAAGGTGATTCTCTCTGGCATGAAGCGTACATTCCATATTCTTTCCCTTCTATTAAAACCTAACAAACCTTGGTCTAACTTTGCGTGATCTCTGGCCATTTGCCGCAGGGAGGCTGCCTTCGGGGATTACCGTCGTCTTCAAACTCCGGAAACTCACGCAACTTATATTTCATCCCTGAATCGAGCAAAATATATTCTCCGTAACAACAAAAACTCCTTTCTCAGTCGTAAATGCAATAATCTTTCTGATTCATCTTCCTCACGCCCTTTATGGCCTTTTGCAAGAAATGTCAACTCTAACTTTGCTTTTTCCTCTTTCCCTCCTCTAGTATCTTCTGACGGTACAACTGCCGTTTACCTTCTTCTGAAGCTGAACTCTTCGCTCAAACTTTTGCCTACAATTCAACCTTGGACAATTAAGGAGCTATTCCTATTTCTTCAATCCCACCTCTAAATCATTTACGAGTAAAATTGTAATTTCTTCTAAAGACATCATTTTGCCATCACTCACTGAGCTTAACACTAAGAAGTCGTACGGTCCTGATTATATCCCTTCTGTGGTTCTCAAAATTTGTGCTCTGAGCTAACACCATACCTTAATTGACAAAC
>SEYY01000481.1:189395-206895 GCA_009176605.1 Armadillidium nasatum | reverse complement strand
ATATATATATATATATATAATATATATATTATATATATATATATATATATATATATATATATATATATATATATATATATATATATATATATATATATATATATATATATATATATATATATATATATATATATATATATATATATATATATATATATATATATATATATATATATATATATATATATATATATATATATATATATATATATATATATATATATATATATATATATATATATATATATATATATATATATATATATATATATATATATATATATATATATATATATATATATATATATATATATATATATATATATATATATATATATATATATATATATATATATATATATATATAATATTATATATATATATATATATATATATATATCGAACAAGAAAAAAAAAAAACATAAAACTTGTAATTTTTCTTCCACAATTAAAAAAATAACCTTCCTCGAGATGAGACTTTAAGCAACTGTCGTAAGTGCTACATATTCCGTGGTTGCTAAATCTGTCTTATTTGGGCGAAAATTTTACAGCCCATTTTTTAAATAATGGCAATGCTTGAAAAATAATATCGTACCAAAAAATTTGAAGTTCCCAAATGCATTTACTTCTTATTTTCTTTAATGATTTATACTTTTTATGTATTAAGTTGTTAAAAAATGAATTTAAATCACTTTTCTCTGACAAAAATTTCATATTTATATCAACATCCTACGCCTGGTATTTTTAATTTGGAGGGGCTGCAGCCCCGGAGCCCATAATGACGAGCCGCCACTGTATATATATATATATATATATATATATATATATATATATATATATATATATATATATATATATATATATATATATATATATATATATATATATATATATATATATATATATATATATATATATATATATATATATATATGAAGCCAGAAACCATGCAGTTCTTGAAGTACTCTTTTGTATTGTAGTAAATTCAAAGTTTACCCTATAAACTTTGGTAAATTTTAATACTTTAAATTTTAATTATCTATTTATTTAACATTAATAAATTACCGATAGTACTGCTAATCACCCTCATTCACTTGGACTCACGGCGTCATATGGGATAAAAAATAATCATTTTATATAAGCACCACACAACCATATATATATATATATATATATATATATATATATATATATATATATATATATATATATATATATATATATATATATATATATATATATATATATTTAAGTTCACCCTTTTTCTCTCGTCCTTTTTTAAATTTATTGTAAACTATTAGGAATTATAATTCTGTTTTCCTTAATAAGTTAATTATATATTTAAATTTCTTTGTATCAAAAATTTTAAAAAATTGGTATGAAAAATACCTAAAAATATTTAAAACATCTTTCTAGCAAATAAAGATCGCTACGATACATCAAAATCTGCCGTTTTTAATGTACAAATTTAATGAAAAAAAAGAATTATCTGAAGATTTTGACAACTCGCTTTATGGCAACAATATTGCTTTTATTTGATTTAAAAACGAAAAAATAAAAAGTTCTGGGATTTCACAAAATTGAGTTCCACCCTAATAGAAAGGGAATATTCCACGTTTGCTGTAACTTATTATATTGTAAACTTTGGTGTGTGTATATATATATATATATATATATATATATATATATATATATATATATATATATATATATATATATATATATATATATATATATATATATATATATATATATATATATATATATATATATTGGGAATGATTTTTTGGAGACGAAATTTTTTTAAAACAAATTCTTGTATATTGTAAAAAATAATGATGATTCTTCTCTACTTGTACTTAATAATAATGGGTTTTGAATATATGTGTGGCAGTGATAATTATCATTATTATCTGTCTTTATAATGACATGATGAAGCTATCAATGGATACAATAATGGAACATTATAATATTTACCACCCGGATTCATTTGCCTATACATATCATTAATTTTAATGCATATTAAAAAAGAAAAAAGCTATTTAGATTTTGTGTCGCATTAATGTCAGGGGTAATTTATTATTATTATTATTATTATTATTATTATTATTATTATTATTATTATTATTATTATTATTATTATTATTATTTTCATACATTTTTTATCGGTCAAAATAATTTTGTTAAATTTATCATAATTATCGATTTTCAAAATTAGAAGCTGATATATATATATATATATATATATATATATATATATATATATATATATATATATATATATATATATATATATATATATATATATATATTTTATTATTTTTTTTTTTATGTCTCCTCCGGTGGGCAAAGGCCCAAGGCCTACCAATATCCACCGGAGTTGGGAAGCAATCAGATTCGGGGTCGCTAATGGCAGACGTGACCCGATACACGGCGTTTAAAAGTGTGCAAGTCAAAGGAAGTTGGGAAAACAGATAAAGGGAGTGTGTTCCAGACTTTACCAGTAGAGTGCATGTAAGATTGAGCATAGCGGTTAAGTCTGGGGTAGGAGAGTTGGACAGAGAAAGGATGAGACTGTGTAGAAAGACGTGTCGCACGAGCCCTTCTCAATGGAGGAGGTATGCGACGTGAGAGTTCAGAAGAGCAATGTCCGTTGTAATAGCGATAGTATAGAGAGAGTGACGCAACAATTCGACGGGAAGAAAGAGATTGGAGAGAGTTAGTAAGAGCAGGAGAGTTGATAAAACGAAAAGCCCTAGACTCCATCTTTTCAAGATGAGCTGTATGTGTGGACCCACCCCAGATATGCGAGGCGTACTCCATACAGGGGCGAACAACACCCCTATACAGAGCAAGCAACTGGGGTGGCGTAAAAAAACTACGAAGGCGCCACAGAACACCCAACCTCTTAGAAGCTTGTTTAGAGAGAGAAATAATGTGATCTTTCCAAGAAAGATCACGAGAAAAAGAAACACCGAGAATATTGAGAACAGATGAAGGTTTGAGTTGAGTGTTTTCGAAGAAGATGTCATAGTTGTGTGGAAGATTATGTCGAGTAGAAAGATGGAGGAATTGAGTTTTTGAGGCATTGAAAACGACCATGTTTTCTCTGCCCCAATTTGAAATGAGAGATAGATCAGAGGTCAGTTGCTCCAAGGCAATCCTTCTTGCGTCTAATAACTGCTGTTGGGAGGGACGTCTTTCAAATTGAAAGGAATAATGAAGGGTGGAGTCATCGGCATAGGAGTGTATAGGAGACGAAGTAATAGAGAGAAGATCATTGATGAAAATTAGAAAAAGAGTTGGAGAAAGGACAGATCCTTGAGGAACACCACTATTTATAGATTATAGGAGGAACGGTGGCCGTCTACAACAGCTGCTATAGAACGACCAGAAAGGAAATTAAATAGGAGGTCACAGAGAGAAGGATAGATTCCGAAAGAGGGAAGTTTGGAAATCAAAGCTTTGTGCCAGACTCTATCGAAAGCTTTCGATATGTCTAGCGCCACAGCGAAAGATTCACCGAAACCCCGAAGAGCGGAGGACCATGAGTCAGAAAGTATGGAAAGAAGATCACCAGTAGAACGTCCTTTACGAAAGCCATACTGGCGATCAGAGATAAGATTGGAAGAATTGAGATGTTTCCAAATCTTCCTGTTAAGGATAGATTCGAAAACTTTATATATATATATATATATATATATATATATATATATATATATATATATATATATATATATATATATATATATATATATATATATATATATATATATATCATATATAATTAAGCTAAACCACATAAAAAAAGGAAAACTTTTTTTCAAGTTTTATGAATCTTTACCCTAAACTTTCGATTTTACCCTAAATATAGGGATCTTTGTTTACTAAATTTACAAATGAATCTTCATTGCATTCTTCCTAAAAAAGGAAATTTTTTTTTAATCATTTGCAGTAACTTGTGATACAGTAAAATTTGGATGAATCAATAGTCTGTATACAGATTATGCTAAATAACTTCGATTGGAAAAGATTGATTATTATTTTTATTTTTTTATCTTGAATTATGTTATTCATTTTTTAAAGATTATTCTTTTATGTATAAACTGCAAACTTAAATTTTCGAGTATTTTGTTATACATTTTTTTTTTTTTTTGAAAAGTTAATGTACGGAATTTTATAACATCATTTACTTATTTTCCTATTAAATGCATTATATCTCGTGATTAAAGAATCTGAATCTTTATTTTATTATTATTATTTTTTTTTTGTTGCATTTTTTTCAGTTTCTAAACCATTCCAAATAGCAGGAAATAAAACAACTTTAGATCCCTCTCCTCGATCCATGTTTGTTTACATCACATGACATTTTTTTTTAGTAGAACATCACAGGAGTTGAACTTGTGATTGGCCTGAAGGGCAGTATTTTATCTGCCTGGAGAGACGGCATATGCCCTTAGTTGGTGAGGTCCGCTCTCAAAAAACAAAACAAAAACAAACATCACTTGAGCATTCAAGATTGCTGCAGCAAAAATAAAAATAAAAATTTCTATTTTTAATATTCGCTTTAGTGAGCGTAATGCATCAGGATTCGTGGAACACTTCGCGTGAAGAATCTTCATGATCTTTAAAAAATCTGGACCCTGGAATACACTTTTCACTCCAAACAAATATCTGTTGAGCGGTGACCTATGTAAATAAACGTAAATATATATTAAAATTGTAAAAATTTTATTTAATAAATTAATTAATTAATTTAATCAATTAATTAAGTTAATTAATATCAGAAAGGTCATAGTTAGGAAAATAATTTAACCTATATGCGGCAAACAAAGATTTTTAAAAGAGTTGATGATTAAAAGCAAGGGAATCAATGAACAGAGAAATAATTGATAGTATAATTGATTTGCTTCATTTGAAACATTGACAATCAGAAAATACTAAAATAATTACCAGTAATAATTTGTATGCAAATCTATTTGAATAAGAATGTTTTCTAAAGGTATTTATTCTAAAAGAAGGCCTATCTTTAAATCTCGCTGCAGTGAGCAAAAGATTATTGTAGCAGGATTTAAACATCTTGATTCAGGAACACTTAACTTGAAGAATCTTCAAGATCATTTAAAAATATGTACCGTAAATATCGCTGCAGCGAGAGTAAAGACTGATCAAACCGAATTTAATTAATTAAAGATTTTGATTCGTGAGATATTTCGCTTGAAGAATCTTTATGACATTTAAATAATCTTTAAAGTGGAATGCAGAAAGTATAAACTTTGGAACACATAGCCACATCAATATCTTGGATGGAATTATTTTCGCTAAAAAATTGGGGATTTTCATCAAGGTATTTTTCTTCTATTTTTTTTTTAGAAAATCTAAAAATTTGAATAAAAGTGGACGAATAGAAAAATTTTCTTGGCAGCGAAAATGGATTGTGGAACAGTCGTTTGATAAAAACAAACATTATACTAACACTAAAGTTTTTCCTCTAACACCTTATTAATTAAATATATTTGAACACATTTCTATCAATTTCTCAATATTAATGAATTTAATAATTTAAAAAATAAAGTTTTTATTTTCTATTTTCTCTGGTTCCAATAATTTTAATGATGGTTATTGCCAAAGTTTACAAAGTTTCTTGTTCCCGCATTCGATTTATCCCATTTTCTATTTATGGTTTTTTGATAGTGATAAAATTATTTGATTTATTATTAAGTCAATTAACAGATCGGTAAAATTAGATAACACCTTATTTTCATTTGTTTATATATGTCAGCTGATATTTGTTTACGTCTCTGAGCTTTCCATGGAAATTTTTTGGATTTCCGAAAATCGTTTTGCTGGAGCTATTATTATTATTATTATTATTATTATTATTATTATTATTATTAAAAGAACAAGTTATCCCAGCGTAGTAAAATTGATTTTTGCAAAATTTATATTAGGCCTTCTAATAATTTAAGAAGCTAAAAGGGCGTATCAAGACTGGCAAGTTAAACTAAAGTAGATAATTTTATTTTAATTGCTTATCCAAATCACATGTAATACAAATTATATAGCCCAGAGTACACAATATATGTATGAATTAAACACATAAAGGTAAACTTACAATAAAAAGGTTTGTCAAAATTCATTCACAAATTAAAATACTCCAAACACAAATGCTAAAATTAAAGCTACTGTATATGCTAGTTATATGTTGTTAGTTATTTAATTAGACTGTAGTCATATTTACCACAGGCAGGTAAACTTTGATAACTACTACCATCTTGCCAATTAGGCTTAGTCATGGTATATGATGCCAAGATTATCCATATACCTATCCAATCCTTTCTTAAATATTTCAAGTGGATACCATTCAACAACTACTTCTGTCAAGCTGTTTCAAAAATTAACAACCCTGTTACAGAATTAATTTCTTACATCAAGATGACATGACTTCTTTTTAACTTTCTCATCATGCCTGCTGATCTCTCTTTCATGGTTCATTCTAAAGAAATTATTGATCTTTATATTACAAAGAGAAGTAATTATTTTTAAAACTTGTATCATACCTCATCTAAGAATTCACATTTTGACAAAAAGCATTCCTAACTTTCATCCTCTCATAATTACTCTCCAATTCAGAAATTATCCTTATTCCTCGATGTTGCACATTTTCCAGCATATCTATATCTTTTAAATGAGGGGGCCCAAATTTGTTGACAATACTCCATTATTGGTTTAACAGAGCTATTATACAGTGTACTTATGACCTTCTTCTTCCTTTAAATAATATTGCAATTTATTATCTCTAGCATTTTATTATCTTTATTCCCTAACACTGATTAGCCATACTCAGACTACTAATAAATATATCTAAATACTTTCCTTGGCCTGTAGACTAAAGCCTGTCACTATTCATGTCCTAGTTAAATCCTTCATTCAGAAACCTAAATAAAAAATTTTACACATTTTCCTATTAAAATTTATTTATCACCTATTTGCCCATTCAAGAAATCTAGATCATATTAAAACCTCTTTGGTATCATTTGCAAACTTAGAAGCTTTACATTTAAGTCAATGGCCCACATCATTTAAAAAAATATGAAGAATATTAGTAATCCAAATACTGATACCTATGGGACGCTACTCTTCATCATTTTCCATAATGATTTATTGCTATTCAGTAGTACACACATTTTGTTATTCTTCAAAAACTCTTTAATTTAACTATGTACCACTCCACCTGTATCACAATATGATACGAGATATAAAAAACTATTAAAAAGTTGCAAATTTTTCCAATAAACCAATATATATTTTTTTTAATTTATACAGTAACTGTAGAGTTAGATGAGTGGATCCCATCCAGCTGAAATTTTGTTTATATTGAGAAATATAAACAAAAAGTATTCAAAAATATAATAAAAATCCATGGTAAAACACAAATTTGATATTGTGAACCTTTTGTATTTATTTTCTAGAGAGTAGAAGAAGCTTATTTCTCCAAAGTATACAAGTTATAAAATATATTTACTCTTTGGTTTCTCTTAGTTTTTTTATCCTAATTTATTTCTTTTCATTTACTTTTCTTCTTTCTAGCATTGTGTTCAGTTAAATAAACTTGTAGTGATTTATAATGCAGCCTTATTTAATGAGTGACTCTACCTTTTGATAATTAAAATATTTATTAAGAGTTTCAGTTCTCAATATGGCAAGTACAAATATTTATAAAGCGCTTATCATTGGTGGTGGCGCAGCAGGATTATCAGCAATAAATAAATTACATAAAAATGGTGTTAAAAACTGTTTACTCCTTGAAGCACAAGCAACTCTGGGAGGAAGAATTAGCACAATTTTACGTGGTTAGTAAAATAAATATGGTTTTAGAGCTATATGTGAGGTAATAGTTATAAATGGCATGATTAATGATCTTTGTTTGCATAGTTAATTAGGAAAATATTATTAGTAGTCTCCTTTATTAAATGAAATATTTCGCTTTAAAGATTCAGGTCAAACACCTGATCATATTGGAGTTCTTTATTCATTATTGTTATTTTATTTTTTGTTATTTTATTTTTGTTATTTTGTTTATACATTGTCACTAGGGCTAAAAGACCAGCTTCAGCAGTACGGGAGTACTTTACAATGTTTCTGGATAAGCTTAAAATAACTAAATTTAACATCTGCAGCCAGGAAATTAGAAGAGGACTTCCAGGTGCCCCAAGTAAAAAATTTTCAACCAAATCTTTATGGGGGCATCTAAAATTAAAACATAAAGATGAACATTCACTAATAGAATAGGAGCAGTCAAAAGAAACAGAAAAGGAAAAGAAAATATTGAAAAAACAAGAAGAAAAATCGTAATTTTTTTATATTGTGTTTGGTTTAATCCACGATTAATAAGTATAATTTGCCATTTTAACCCCTGTTTTCCCTGATTTTTAGCTGGGGCCCCAGTTAGTCCATTATATATATATATATATATATATTATATATATATATATATATATATATATATATATATATATATATATATATATATATATATATATATATATATATATATATATAATAATAAAATATATATATATATATATATATATATATATATATATATATATATATATATATATATATATATATATATATATATATATATATATATATATATGTGGAACAATCATATTATGCAATTATCTCCTCAAACATTATTAGTAGGTCATTTGAAACAATGGTGAAAATGAGTATATTGCAATATTCTTATCCTTTATAAATCACCTATCTTCATTTTTATGTTTTTTGAAGCCCAACACTTTGAAAATGTTATTCATTCTTTGATATATTATGGTTGTATGAGGAGTATTTTTAATTTAGCTTTATTAAAGAAAGATATTATGGTATATATTTGCAACAGGTTAATAGAAATTTACTTAATATATATACTTTTGATTTTCTTAAATTTATTGTCTTTCTTTTTTTATTTATTACAGGGGACCATTTCTTAGAACATGGAGCACAATGGATACATGGTGAAGATGGAAATGTAGTTTATTCATTTGCTAAAGAAAATAATCTACTTGATGAGGAAAGAAATTTAAAACAGACAGGTTATTATTGTGTTCAAATCTTTTTTTATTTTTTTGAACCAATGCTTATTACTTCCTAAACTATATATATATATATATATATATATATATATATATATATATATATATATATATATATATATATATATATATATATATATATATATATATATATATATATATATATATATATATAGGGGTTGGACAAAAAATATGGAAACACTCAAACAAACATAACCTTGACTAATATGGAGTTACAACACCCTAGGCATCCATAACTGCTTGCACTCTTCTAGGAATAGATAAATAGAGGTCCTTTATAGTTTTCAGGGGAATCTTATACAATTCTAACTACAAAATAGTAACAGATTCTGTTAATGATGATGGAAGTGGATAGTGCAATCAAACATTTTGTTCCCAACACTCCCCACAAAGGCTCAATAATATTGGGATCTGGCGATTGTGGAGACCATAGCAGATGTTAAACCTCACCCTCATGCTCAGAATAGACATTGTACCATGGGTTGGACATGGTTGGCCAAAATGGATATGTAGTCTTTAATAGTGGCAGTACCTTGCAGGGCAATGATAAGTCCTGCTGAATACCACGATATTTCTGCTCATGCCACTACTGTACCCCTCCATATTTCGCTGTGGGTTGCAAACAACTTGCATTGTAAGCTTGGACCTGTGTTCTCCAGACGTACACTCTGTCAAAGGTCGGGAAGAGTAAAGTTTGACGCATTTGACAAAGTAATCTTTAATTGCTCCATTGTCCAGTTTTATGCGTTTGACACCACTGTTTCCTCTTATTAGCAGTTTGGGTACTGACGAGTAGTTTTCGAATGGCGGCTCGTCTATATAAACCTTGCTTGTGTAGTTTCCTTCATTCTGTTTTGGTGCTAATTGGGTTATGTAATGTTCGTCTGTCTTTGTAATTCAATACACATTTCCGTCCACGCTGGTGTGCCATAATAATCTTTGATACTGTGCCTCGCGAAACCCCAAATACTTCCACTGCTTTTGGTTAGACAAGTACCCACCATATGAGCCCCTACAATTTGGGACTTAGTTTTAGCCATATTGGAATTTCATCAGCTCTGCTTTGATTAACTCACAACTGCGCATAATTGCATTAACGATAAATGATGCGTGAAACGTTTAGATGGGCTTATAATAATATTTTCATTGCGCATAAGCGACAGCAACATATTTGTTATTACTGTCATGAGAGTTGTTTCCATATTTTTTATCCACCCTATATATATATATATATATATATATATATATATATATATATAATATATATATATATATATATATATATATATATATATATATATATATATATATATATATATATATATATATATATATATATATATATATATATATATATATATAATATATATATATATATATATATATATATATATATATATATATATATATATATATATTATATATATATATATATATATATATATATATATATATATATATACGCATACAGTGTTTCAGTATTGGTCATTGTAAGTAAAAAGTTAATGTAAATAGCTATTATTCTCAGTAGTTTTGGAGATACATCTGTTTGAATTTTGTTGAAACAATACAATAAAAATGAATGATACCTGTGTAATTAACAAAAAATAAATTGTCCAAACAATTGAATCGGGAACCTCAATAGACTTTGCAGTTCATGTCCTAAGATGGTGCGTCATTTATTTTAGTGCGTTTTTTTTTTTTTTGCATTCTTTTAACTGAGTAAAAGAATATCAGCCGTTTTCATACAAAGCTGAATACACTAGAGGTACTGATTTACCCATATTTTGTATTCTTCCATCAAATTACACTCAAGGAAACTATACACCATATTACACGAACTGTAAGGTGTCTTGAAGCTCATAGTTCAGTTTTTGGAAATTTGTTTTGCTTCTTAATTTGTAATAATAATTAATGATCATTCATTGTTATAGTTTTTTTTTTCAACAAAAGTCAAGCAGCTATATCTCCAAGACTACTGAAAACAACAGCTATGTGCAACTAAATTTTTTTTTTATGTATAATGATCCATACTATCTTCTAAAATATTTCCCTATCTTCCTGAAAACACCCTATATACTGGGTGTATATATATATATATATATATATATATATATATATATATATATATATATATATATATATATATATATATATATATATATATATATATATATATATATATATATATATATATATATATATATATATATATATATATATTATATATATATATATATATATATATATATATATATATATATATAAAGGTGTTGGTGATACAGTTTTTATAAAAGAAGACTCAAGCATTGTAGACGAGGATGTTGTGCGAATATTTCAAATGCAAATGGCCAATTTACGTGAAGAAGGCGAGAGAAATTTTGAAGGGAACAAAGACAGTGTCGGAAACTATTACACACAAAAGTGAGTCCTTCTGAAATAATCAAGGGTGATATTTGTAATAATAATAATAATAATAAATGTTGGCAGAAGGAAATTTATAAATTTGGAAGCCAAAAGTATGTTCTCTTTAATAATAATAATGATGTGTTGAGCGAGGGAAAATGGTAAGTTTGTAAATTATCGTAAGACTTATAAAATCAACAGTTATTTCTACTAATCGTGCTTCTGTATGTTTTTATGTTTGAGCTTCATTATTTATAAAAATGGAATTGGCTTTTTTTGTTAACTAATATAATTAGTAACACTGTATGTATAATTATACTAACGATTTTCTTATATACAGATTTTATTTTTTGAGGGAGAGGTTGAAGAGTTCAAGAGGCGAGATGTATTCTTTTCAGATTGAAAACATTTATAGACAATATTTTTCTCACTTACCATGAAATTTTTCTTTTATAATCATCAATACTAAAAGTTTCGGTAAAATTACTCATAATTCGAATAGAGAAACAATAAGTTATTAATATATTGTACGCCATTCACCATGGTTTTAGGATAATAATCTAGTAAAACAAGATGAACTTACGTTAATGATTGTGTTGACAAAGCGATTTAGCTGATATTTGTTTTTATATGCGAAAAAGAGCTACGTATTAAGCTGATGTGCTTGTTATCACAATATGGTATAGGTGAAGTGGTTTATATCTGAATAAAAATTTGGTTGAGTAAAAGAAGACTTTATTTAATAATATTTTATTTTATTATCTTATAAAAATGATTATAGTATCTGGTAAAAATGTGGTGTTCCTCAGGGTTCTATGTTGCATCCACTTCTATTCCTAATCCATTAAAGGATTTTGATAGGAAAAATATAGAGTAGGGTTTTTAATCTTTCTGATGACACTAAATTAACCTTATCAGAAGAAGCACAACACATATGGTAGCGGGAAGTTAGTTACTTTGCTAATAATATTTACTAACATGGTTTTAGGTTTCGAGAGGAAAATGAATTGGGAGAAATCGGAAATGAGCTTTTGGATTGGTATGGAAGGTTTCAATGTTGCATGGATGGGACAGATACATGGTTTGAAGCGTCCTGTGTCGGTTCAGCAGCTTATGAGGAATGCCCTGGGAACCAAGTTATTAATCTAAGCGAAGGATTCAAGTCGTTAGTGACTCATTTTCAGGTATGTATTCCAATTTTCTTTTCATTTATATCAATAAAAGCTTTCAAACAACAAACATACTAACTTCAGTTTAATGACTCAAAAATATATTGTTTTTTATTGTTTATGTGTGATGATGTTTTTACTGTACCACCATTAACTTCTGTTGCTTAATATTGTCTATTGCCCTTTTGACTTTCAAGTAGCTTAAATTATTAGAATTAATTATCTCAAAGTGTTGTATGTGAAACTAAATATCCAAAACAAATAAAATAATAATAATTAAAATTTTCAAATGAGTAAAATTCTAAAACTAAGCAGCACTAATTATACAACTTATCTTAGTTATGTAATGAAGATTGTTTAATATCCATTAAACTTTTTTGATGATTTAATGCTTTTTGAAATTTGTTGGTTAATGTTTATACCTAGGATCCCCAAGTGGGATCGAACCGGTGCTCTCAAGCACGTGAGTCAATCACTCTACCGTTTGAGCCATGAATCCGGCGATTCCAACTCCTATCATTTGTTATTAAAGGCCAACACAAAAATTACTAGTTGTACAAAGAGATATTGACATTCGTTTATTTTGAAGCGTTATGCTCTTAAATTATTGTTACGTAACATGTTCAGTAAATAAATATTCAACATTACATTCATTGTAAATTTTAGTCTAAAAATATAATTAATTCTCAGTAGTGTTTACTGTTACAATAACTTGAGAATTAGTTAATACATTATTATTATTATTAGTAGTAGTAGTAGTATTGTTATTATTATTCGTCTTTTGTAAACTCTTTCATTTTAGATATAAATATTTCTTGTATGAAAAATTTCAATTCTTTTGAGTGATGTTTAGCTATATAAAACAAGAAACAAGATAAACTTAATTCTGTATCATTGTTTATTGTTTAATATACAATAATCTTCATATGATAAAATTCACTTTAATCTTTCCTGTTCAAATTACTAAGTAACTTTACATTAAAGTTACTAATCTGTCAGTTATAATAACTTTTAACTAAAATCACTCCCACCTTTTTCGAATTTAATTTACTTATTTTTATTGCAGAACAATTTACCAGAAGAACTTATTCGCCTTAATTCGCCTGTTAAAAAGATTCGGTGGAAAAATTTAGAGAATTCAGAAGTGCCTTCTTTAGTTGAACTCGAGTTAATTTCTGGAGAAGTTTTCAAAGGAGAACACGTGATCATTACCTCTTCCTTGGCTGTTCTTAAAGATTGTCATGAAGTTCTTTTCGAACCTCAACTTCCCTTGAGAAAAGTTAATGCTATAAATGTAAATATTTTTTTTTGGTTCCTATCGTAATTTAATGCATACTTTATTCATAGGCTAATCTGAATTTCAAAAATGTTGTAACTATTTGTTATAAAGGTATATAATATCTGTTTCAAGTAATGAGAGAACCGAAGGATTGGTTTCTAAATTGAGAAAAGAAATTGGATTGCTCACATCATTTGCAATATTATTTTGATACTTATTATAATTTGATATATTTTGTTTGCAGGGATTGGGCATTGATGTTGTGGATAAAATTTTTATCGAATTTCCACATATCTGGTGGGGTGATCGCGATGGCTTCAGTTTTCTGAGGGATAATCCACAAAATGAAGTTAATGAAACGGTTTGTTTGTGAATTCTTACGTTTACACTTACAATGAGAAAAAAAGGGTTGGGATTTATAGTTTATAAACTTTGTTTTTCCTCATTTTGTTTTTTAAATCTACTTAATTAAAAATAATTACCTCATAGAATCTTATCGAAATGTCTTAATTTAATCTTAGTAATATTTAATTATATTAAACTCCAATCATTTACAATGAATGAATGAATTTAACCATAGCAATATTTAAGTACATTAAACTTTAATCATTTACAATTAGAGTTTGCAAATATTCTTCTTTTAAAACTTCTTGAAATTTTCAATAAACTTCAAGTTTGAAGAAAACATTACCCACCATCCTTTGCATTTATAATTTTGTTTGTCGAGATTTAGAAGAATTTTTATTTCGGCTTTTTTTTTTTTGAAGTGAAATCTCATATTCTTTTCATAGAACTGGGAGAAAGGCATCCTAGGCTTTTATGAAGTGTACAATCAGTCTCAGATTCTGTGCGCGTGGCTCACTGGTAAAGCTGCTAAAGAAATGGAAAAAGCTAGCGAAGAGGAAGTAAAAGACAGATGTATGGCATTGTTAAGACAGTATCTTGGTTCTCATTATGATATTCCAGATCCAGTATGGTGGGACCGGTAAGTTAGCCTAAATAATATAATTTTCACAATTTTATTTGTGTTGAAAAATGAAATGAAATTACAAAACAAAAAAGATTGTGGTGAAAGTCTTCTGATAAGATTATATCGAACGTATTTTAAAGTTCCATAGATTGTTTTCGACTTTCAAGTGAAACTTGACAAAAAACTGATGTCAAAGCGCTTCGTGAATCATGTTGAATTTTATTACTTAGTACTTAGTTTACCTTTCAAGAGTAATTCTTATGTATACCTGTTCCGATTAAATATTGATAAATTTGTCTAATAGTATCATGTAATAAAAGTTACTCATTATAATTATTTAAAGTAGTTAATGGGGAGGCAAGTTTTTTTTTCTTTCTTTTGCCCTCGGGGTCATGGAATAAATATCCTTTATGGAATAGTAACTCGAGATCATTGGAGAATCAAAATCTCTTTAGATAAAATTGTTCAGTTGTTTGAAGTATCTTATCGAGAACGTGCAATAAAAGGACGTTTGTACATTTTAAATGAATCCTGAGTTTTTCGGTACATCTTCATACACGTATAGAATAAGCTTCGTAATGTATAGGTTAACTTGTGATGAAAATAAAGACCGTAGTAAATGTGGGTTCCATATACTTTCCTTAGAATTTATATTTTCCTATTCATCCAATTTTACAAGATGTAATCCCGTTATTGAAATTATTGACAATGGTCCATTGATTGTATATCCTATTAATTTAAAAATCCAGTAATTAGGTTCAATATTTCTATTTTTAAAATATTTTTATGAATAATGTATAGTAGTTAAGAGTATTAATTTTTCTTTCAATAAAGTAGCTCAATTTTTTTGTTTTCAAAAGGACTCGATGGTTTTCAAATCCTTATATTAAAGGAAGCTACAGTTTTCGTTCAGTACTTTCTGAAGAACTTGATGTAACTGCCGAAGATCTTGCTTATCCTCTTTGCAATGACCAAGACATTCCTGTAAGTATGCAGTATTTTTACTTTTAAAAAGTCTCTCTCTCTCTCTCTCTCTCTCTCTTTTTTTCTTTTCTTTTTTTATACTACAGTTATAAAGGGTGGGCCTTAATTCTTTCTTTTTTTTACTGGGAATGAAAAATATCTTTTCACTTGAATATAATAAACTTAGGAACTTACAATTGTTTAAAATTTGAAGTAATAGTTGTATATAATTTGTAACATTAATTTCAGTTTTTAAATACCATATTAAACATAAAGGGAAGCTGATTTTTAAAAGATTGTGAGATTGTCGGTAATTTATTGATAGTGACGTCACAACTTATTATCTAGGTTGTTTGTTTTGGTGGAGAAGCAACTCATGAGAAATATTACTCCACTGTTCATGGAGCAGTTGAGACAGGATGGAGAGAAGCGGACAGAATCATAGCCTTACGCAGGTAGACTGGATGGGCACGTGATTGGTCGAAGAGTTCGACAAAAATGGGACCTTATGCATTTGAGAAGCTAATTCCTTACAGTAGAGATTGCTGCAGCTTTTGCTTTCTCTTGTGAAATGTAACTCTTAGTGTGATCATAGGCTGTTTCATTTGAATGCTTTATTTATATAAATTATTATTTGTACTTTTTGTATGTTGACGAATGCTCTAGTCAGAAAGCTTTAAAAGAAATATGGTTCGTATTACCGTATTTTTGTGATTAATATTGTAGTCATTAAAATTTAAGTTTTATATTAAATACTCAAATTAGTATCTACTGACTATAATTTATGCACAAATATATATTAATTGCAAATAGAAGATAAATTTATTGCCCTTGTTATTTGCCTACAAATGATAAAATTTTTGTTCATGTTATTTGTCTAAAAGTAAAAATGCTCCACATTCGATCAATGCATGAAGAGTCGAAATTGCTTGCAGTTTCGTTCAGCTTTTGTGGTAACATGTACGACTGTTGGCTTACTAAAGTGTTTTTGTTTATTTGTTGCTCGCAATGTGGCTATTGTTCGTTTATAAAAGTAAGAGATGCTGAATAAAAAATGGTATGCTTAGTTTATTGTATGTGGGATTATGAAAAATGAACTGATAAGTTCTCAAGTTATTAGTAATTCATAAAAAAAAAGTACCATCTGAAAAATTTGGAGGAATCTTCCATTTGTATATTTTTATTTTTTTAATTTTTTTTGACCAGATATAAAATTCTACTTTCTTGAATATTTAAGTACTTTATATTAAAAGCATTCGAAATCTTACTTCATGGAGAACTTTTTTTTTTGTTGCCGCTTCAGAGTCTTATTATTCCTTATGTTTTTATACACTACATCACGAAATTGTATTGCCAATATAGGAATGCTGAACTACATACTTTTCTCACTCATTTATCACCTGTCCTTTATTTTAGCTTTACAACTACTTACATGTTGCTGTTTCTCTTCAGTGCGAGGAATATCTTTTCTTATATTTCGGACTACCCCTCCTTTTTTTACTGCCCGTAAGAAAGGTATATTTGATGCAGCTGGTTAACGAAATAATTCTTCCTTTTTTTTTAAAAAAAAAAAAGTTCAGGATAGCATTTTTTT
>SEYY01000481.1:171895-179395 GCA_009176605.1 Armadillidium nasatum | reverse complement strand
TATGGAGTACTGCTCTCATATCTGGGGTTGCTCAGGCTTCACCCGTCTTTTGGATAGGGTTGAGTCAAAGGCTAAAAGACTTATAAACTGTCCCGCTCTTTCTAATTCTCTTGACTCTTTATCTTTGCGACGTGATGTTGGTGCCTTATCTCTTTTCTATAGGTACTACAGCGGCAAATGCTCGAGGGAACTATCCACCCGTGTATCTCCACCTTTACGGCGTCCTCGCAGCACAAGGGGTGCAGTGTCCGCGCATCAATTTTGCGTGGACATAGGCAACTCCAGGCTTGTTCGCTGTGGTGCCTCCATCTTTCCAGCCACCTCTGTTTTGTGGAATTCTCTTCCATCTTCTGTGTTTCCTGCTGAATTTAATCTTCATTCCTTTAAGACCCACGTCTGTGCTCACCTACGAAATTTGCGTTAGGTGTGGGTTGTGGGTTCGTTTTTATCTCTTCTATTGTTCTAGCACCCCCTCCTTGAATAGGGCTATGCCCGTGAGTGGTGGTGATGTGTATATATATATATATATATATATATATATATATATATATATATATATATATATATATATATATATATATATATATATATATATATATATATATATTACAGTATAAACTAACTGATATATACTTGAAATATAAAGAAAAACAATAAGTTAAAGACGAAAAACTAACCTTGTAAATTTATAGGTTATTTTTCCAGTTGTTAAAACTTAATTAAAGATAAATAAATATTAAATTAAACCTTATTTAACACTCACATTTCTAATAAGATAAAATAAAAACTAAAACTAATACAAAGCACAAAAATGAACCATAAGCATCACTGTCAAAACACAACTTCACACAATAAAATTTAAAACTAAACTATTTTTTTTTAACTACTTTATTTCTTTTCAGGTTATAAATTGACATCATTTCAGCTATCAAATATATGAAAAGTAAGGTCTTTCTGTGCTCTGCCTATTTCTCTCTCTGTTTCTACTTTTCATTAATGACCTATTTTTCATTTCGCCACAGGTTCATTTTTAAGCTAATAACTTCTACAAATCATTACTTATTTTATTTTGAGAGGAGACACTCATCTTCACACATGTTGAGTGAGTGCATCACAAGGTCTTATTGCACATGGACGTGTTTCCCTCGCTCTGAATTCATGCTGGCCTGAAGGGAAGTATTTTGTTCGCCTGGAAGGACCGCATGTGCCCTCTTTGGTGAGGTCCCATTTCAAAAAACAAAACAAAAAAGCAAGACATGTTAAGAAGACGGTCTTAGAGAAAACGTACCTCTTTTCTCAACTTTTCTCACTTTTCTAATTGGTTCAGGGAAAATATGGAAAGTTTTTAATGTTTCACAAGATCATCTACTTCTTTAATTTACTCGTTAAATGCTTCATACAACTGTAAAAGTGCACAACTCAAAACTTCCTTGTCCATAATATTCTTGATATTTTCTTTTCACATCTTTCTTAGAAGAATCACATTGATTATCTCATCAAAAAAGCTTCTTCTAAAAGTATCAGTGTTCTAAGGAGACATCAGATATCAAAACACGACCTCAGTTGCTTGATCTGTACAGGGTTGTAGTTCAAACTATGTGGAATTTTCGTTACATAAACGGATGAGTTAGTTTCACTTAGATCTTCTTGAATGGTTTACGGATTTTCTATCTATAAATCCTTATAATTTCACCTAATCTCTCCAACCATTTTCTTGTTCTGTCAAACTATTGCATCCTTCTTGTTAATCTGTCAATTTTACAACGGAAACATTCTTAGGGTAGGTTATGTTACCTCTTTTAAAACTCTCTTGTCATATCACTCCTCCACTGAGGAGCAGATGGGATATAGATATATATATATATATATTATATATATATATATATATATATATATATATATATATATATATATATATATATATATATATATATATATATATATATATATATATATATATATATTTTAAGTTCAAGCATTAATAACATATCTTACCAAAGTATGAAGCGTGCTTTCGATGTAATAGTAATTGGTGCTGGAGCCAGTGGTTTGGCAGCTGCAAAAGAACTTGAGCACAATGGCATCGAATCCGTATGTATATTAGAAGGTATATATATATATATATATATATATATATATATATATATATATATATATATATATATATATATATATATATATATATATATATATATATATATATATATATATATGAAGAAACATAATGCACGTGCACTATTTTTACAGGAATAACACAACTCCACAGGAAATAAAATACAAAAATTAAAATAAAAGCTAGACCTTTCGAAAGGTCAACCGCCTTTCCTCTTTCAGGTTCACTTTCTTAAAGAAAGCGGGCCTGAAAGAGGAAAGGCGGTTGACCTTCCGAAAGCCTTGCTTCTATTTTAATTTTTGTTTTTCATTTCATGTTGTATATATATATATATATATATATATATATATATATATATATATATATATATATATATATATATATATATATATATATATATATATATATATATATATATATATATATATATATATATATCAGGTTCTGATCGAGTAGGAGGAAGGATAAAGACAATTGACACCCCATCAGGAGGTTTCATAGATATCGGTGCCCAATGGATCCACGGACAAAAGGATAATTACCTTCACGATTTTGCAGCCCCCTTGGGTCTCGTTGGAGAGAGGGTGTCTGTTGATGGAGAAGGTATGCAGTTCTGGGTTATATATATATATATATATATATATATATATATATATATATATATATATATATATATATATATATATATATATATATATATATATATATATATATATATATATATATATATATATATATATATATATATATATATAACTCCTGGAGTGGTCTAGGGATTAAGTGTTGAACTGTGGCCGAAAGATATATAGTTCTATAGTAGGCATATTTCTGCACCACCCCACGACAGTGGGAAAGGTGGAAAGCGTAATATATATATATATATATATATATATATATATATATATATATATATATATATATATATATATATATATATATATATATATATATATATATATATATATATATATATCAATGCAATCCTCTTAGGAGACTTTTATACGGATAAACATGAGTTGCTAAACGAAAGTTTAGTGAGTGAAGTCCTTGGGGTACTCTCGTCTTTTAAAAAGGATGCAGAGAACATAAGTGGTTCCGACAACGCTATTCCCGAATCCATGGGACATTATTTAAAGGAGCGATTTAATGATTATTTATATCCATTGGTAAACAGAACGCCTAAGGAGAAAAAAATAATGGAGGCAATTTTTCATTGGGACAACAGGTGAGCTTCTCTCCCCCCTCTGCCTCTCCCTCTCTCATCCCCCCCTCTGCACCTCCCTCTCTCATTCCCCCCTCTGCCTCTCCCTCTCTCTCTTTTATTTATTTAGTTACTTGTTTTTTATTTATTTATTTGTTTCTATTCTTATTTATATATTTGTTTTTATTTATTGTTATTTTATTTTTAAATATATAAATACATATATAAAAATGGTAAATAATTTTCTTTTAAAAACTCAAAATAAATGCATATTTAATATGAAACAAGATAAAAATAAATTTATGAGCCATGAAATCGAAATCCAGAACCGGAATCGAAATCCGAAACATCCGGAACCGAATTCAGAAGCAGATTCGGAATCGGAATATGTACCGGAACCGGAACCGGAATCGAAATCCGAAACATCTGGAACCGAATTCAGAAGCAGATTCGAAATTGGAATATGTACCGGAACCGGAACCGGAATCGGAATCGAAATCCGAAACATCTGGAACCGAATTCAGAAGCAGATTCGGAATCGGAATATGTACCGGAACCGGAACCGGAATCGAAATCCGAAACATCTGGAACCGAATTCAGAAGCAAATTCGGAATCGGAATATGTACCGGAACCGGAATCGAAATCCGAAACATCTGGAACCGAATTCAGAAGCAGATTTGGAATCGGAATATGTACCGGAACCGGAACCGGAATCGAAATCCGAAACATCTGGAACCGAATTCAGAAGCAGATTCGGAATCGGAATATGTACCGGAACCGGAACCGGAATCGAAATCCGAAACATCTGGAACCGAATTCAGAAGCAGATTCGGAATCGGAATATGTACCGGAACCGGAACCGGAATCGAAATCCGAAACATCTGGAACCGAATTCAGAAGCAGATTCGGAATCGGAATATGTACCGGAACCGGAATCGAAATCCGAAACATCTGGAACCGAATTCAGAAGCAGATTCGGAATCGGAATAGGTACCGGAACCGGAATCGAAATCCGAAACATCTGGAACCGAATTCAGAAGCAGATTCGGAATCGGAATATGTACCGGAACCGGAATCGAAATCTGAAACATCTGGAACCGAATTCAGAAGCAGATTCGGAATCGGAATATGTACCGGTACCGGAACCGGAATCAAAATCCGAAACATCTGGAACCGAATTCAGAAGCAGATTCGGAATCGGAATATGTACCGGAACCGGAACCGGAATCGAAATCCGAAACATCTGGAACCGAATTCAGAAGCAGATTCGGAATCGGAATATGTACCGGAACCGGAACCGGAATCGAAATCTGAAACATCTGGAACCGAATTCAGAAGCAGATTCGGAATCGGAATATGTACCGGAACCGGAATCGAAATCCGAAACATCTGGAACCGAATTCAGAAGCAGATTCGGAATCGGAATATGTACCGGTACCGGAACCGGAATCGAAATCCGAAACATCTGGAACCGAATTCAGAAGCAGATTCGGAATCGGAATATGTACCGGAACCGGAACCGGAATCGAAATCCGAAACATCTGGAACCGAATTCAGAAGCAGATTCGGAATCGGAATATGTACCGGAACCGGAATCGAAATCCGAAACATCTGGAACCGAATTCAGAAGCAGATTCGGAATCGGAATATGTACCGGAACCGGAACCGGAATCGAAATCCGAAACATCTGGAACCGAATTCAGAAGCAGATTCGGAATCGGAATATGTACCGGAACCGGAATCGAAATCCGAAACATCTGGAACCGAATTCAGAAGCAGATTCGGAATCGGAATATGTACCGGAACCGGAATCGAAATCCGAAACATCTGGAACCGAATTCAGAAGCAGATTCGGAATCGGAATATGTACCGGAGCCGGAACCGGAATCGAAATCCGAAACATCTGGAACCGAATTCAGAAGCAGATTCGGAATCGGAATATGTACCGGAACCGGAACCGGAATCGGAATCGAAATCCGAAACATCTGGAACCGAATTCAGAAGCAGATTCGGAATCGGAATATGTACCGGAACCGGAATCGAAATCCGAAACATCTGGAACCGAATTCAGAAGCAGATTCGGAATCGGAATATGTACCGGAGCCGGAACCGGAATCGAAATCCGAAACATCTGGAACCGAATTCAGAAGCAGATTCGGAATCGGAATATGTACCGGAACCGGAATCGAAATCCGAAACATCTGGAACCGAATTCAGAAGCAGATTCGGAATCGGAATATGTACCGGAACCGGAACCGGAATCGAAATCCGAAACATCTGGAACCGAATTCAGAAGCAGATTCGGAATCGGAATATGTACCGGAATCGAAATCCGAAACATCTGGAACCGAATTCAGAAACAGATTCGGAATCGGAATATGTACCGGAACCGGAACCGGAACCGGAATCGAAATCCGAAACATCTGGAACCGAATTCAGAAGCAGATTCGGAATCGGAATATGTACCGGAACCGGAACCGGGGGGATTTACTGATTTCCAAGAATTTAAAATTGGATAAAAGCTTTTAATTAAAGCTATTTTGGTAAACTATTTTTTAATACAGTATAGGGAATCTAGCCAAAGTAAGAATACAACACCCTCTACCCAAATACAGCAAGAACCATCAAACTCTGTTCAAAAACATTTGGTCCCTTTTAAAATAGTAAACGTCAAATTAAAATGACTCAATCGGATCAACAATTAAAAAAAGTTAATCTAATTCAAGCAGGAAAACAAATGATCAAGTTGGGTCGGTCAGGTTTGGACCTAATTTTCATTTACAGAATTTTTAAGATTCCTACCTTAAGGATAAAATATATATAATTGGCAAATTAATTTAAAACACTAATATTAAATTGGTAATCTCACGGACCACACTTCCTGGTGACGATGGTTTTTTTTTTTTTTTTTTTTTTTTAAACGTTAAAATAAAAAAAAATCAAAGTTATAAAAAAAGACTTACATTGTCGACGGGAAATAGCAAGTAATTAAGTTAATAAGTTCATCGAATGACCAAAACAAAGTCAATTCAAAAGTTTTTTTTTTTTTTTTTTTTTTTTTTTTTTTTTTTTTTTTTTTTTTTTTTTTTTACAGAACGCCGCCACTCACGGGCATAGCCCTAAAGTGTTGCCACTCCCAAGGATTTTCTTAGTTTAACGGATAGTTTGAAAACTCAAAGTTAATTTTATCTACTTTAAAGAAGATATATAAAGATTTACAATAACAGATCCGGAATCCGGAATAGGAATCGAAATCCGAAATATCCGGAACCGAAATCTAACACAGATCTGGAATCGGAATATGTACCGGAATAGGAATCGAAATCCGAAACATCCGGAACCGAAATCTAAAACAGATCCGGAATCTGAATCTGAACTGGAATCGAAATCGGATTAGGAAACGGATTCGGAATCGGAATCCTAAGTTAAATCAAAACTCTAACTAGATCTAAAATCGGAATCCGCACCAAAATCGAAATAGGAATCCGAAACCAATCCGGAATCGGAATCCGAACTAGAACCAGAACAGAATCTTAATTGAATGATTTTAAATCATTGGAATTCAGTTGAAATCGAAATTGAAATCCTAACCAGATACTGGAATCAAATTTAGAATGGGAATCCGAACCAGAATTGGAATCCAAACCAGAATTAGAATTGGAATCAAAACTTGCATCTATATCTGAATCCGAAGGTCAATGAAAATCGGAACCGGATCTGGAATTGGAACCGGAACTGGAGTCGGATTCTTATAACTGATTCTACAACGCTGATACAAATACATATAATTTAATGTGAAATATTAATTTATTTTTAACCTATTTTTATATATATATATATATATATATATATATATATATATATATATATATATATATATATATATATATATATATATATATATATATATATATATATATATATATATATATATATATAATAATTATTTTTGATTTTTATATTTTAAATTAATTTTTATATTTTAAATTAATTTTTATTTTTTTTTATTTTTTTTATTTTTATTTTTTTTATATTTTGATTTATTTTTAATTTCTTATTATTTTTTTATTATTTTTTTGAGATGGGTGAGAATCGACAACGCTTGTGACTCTCTGAACAATCTCTCAGTGACAAGATGGGGAGATTTCCTCCCTTGCAAGGGACATTACAATATGAACCCCAAGT
>SEYY01000481.1:166895-169395 GCA_009176605.1 Armadillidium nasatum | reverse complement strand
TCTAGTGTTATATATATATATATATATATATATATATATATATATATATATATATATATATATATATATATATATATATATATATATATATATATATATATATATATATATATATATATATATATATATATATAAGGAATGGGCGCGTGTACGAATGTAATCATGTAATAGTTACGTGTTCCTTGGGTTATCTGAAGAAGAACAAGGATAGCTTATTTCACCCACGTCTTCCCCCTACAGTAGATAAGGTAAGGTGTAAAATTGCTTTGTTTGTATTGTGTACTAGTAATCACCAGTGGTGAGCAGGACCAGTTCACATCGTTTCGCGTGTACTGGTTCTTTGACTATTTTAGGGAAGTGAACCGTTTTTCAGCTATTTTACTATTGAGTTATAAAGTCAAACAGGCATACGAACCTGTTTAGTTGTTTCAGACGAGAACCACGAGAACCGGTTGCCAACATTTGTGTAGGTCACCACTGCTCATCAATGTAAAGAAAATTTTTTAATTGCATTTTTATTTATTTTTAATTTTTTTAATTTTTTTATTCATTTTTTTTTTTTTTTTTTTTTTTTTTACAAAAATTTTTTTTGATTTTTTTTAATTTTATATTTTTTTAAACTTTTTCTCTCTCTCTCTTTTATATATATATATATATTATATATATATATATATATATATATATATATATATATATATATATATATATATAATATATATATATATATATATATATATATATATATATATATATATATATATATTTTTTTTTTTTTTTTTTTTTTTTTTTTTTATTTCTCCTCTGGTGGGCAAAGGCCAGAGGCCTACCATTGTTCCACCAGAGTTGGGAGGGAAGTCGGAAACATGGTCAAATTAAAGGCCGACATGACCTGATACACGGCGTTTAAAGGTGCTTAAGTCATAGGTAGTTGGGAAAATAGATGAAGGAAGTGTGTTCCAGACTTTACCAGTAGAGTACATGTAAGATTGAGCATAGAGGTTAAGTCTGGGGTCAGAGAGTTGGACAGAGAAAGGATGA
Organism: Armadillidium nasatum; assembly: GCA_009176605.1. Taxonomy (NCBI): domain Eukaryota; kingdom Metazoa; phylum Arthropoda; class Malacostraca; order Isopoda; family Armadillidiidae; genus Armadillidium; species Armadillidium nasatum. The sequence goes on along the minus strand of SEYY01000481.1, from coordinate 168,357 downwards.
GACTGTGTAGAAAGACGAGTCGCACGAGCCCTTCTTAATGGAGGAGGTATGCGACGAGAGAGTTCAGAAGAGCAGTGTCCATTGTAATAGCGATAGTATAGAGAGAGTGACGCAACATTTCGACGGGCAGAAAGAGATTGGAGAGAATTAGTGAGAGCAGGAGAATTGATAAGGCGAAAAGCTCTAGACTCCACCTTTTCCAGGAGAGCTGTGTGTGTGGAACCACCCCAGATGTGTGACGCATACTCCATACAGGGGCGAACAACACCCCTATACAGAGCAAGCAACTGGGGTGGTGTGAAGAAATACTGAAGGCGCCTCAGAACACCCAACCTCTTAGAAGCTTGTTTAGAAAGAGAGGTAATGTGATCTTTCCAAGAAAGATCACGAGAAAAAGAAACACCGAGAATATTAAGGAGAGATGAAGGTTTGAGTTGAGTGTTTTCGAAGAAGATATCGTAGTTGTGTGGAAGATTGTGTCGAGTAGAGAGATGGAGGAATTGAGTTTTTGAGGCATTGAAAACGACCATGTTTTCTCTGCCCCAATTTGAAATGAGAGATAGATCAGAGGTTAGTTGCTCCAAGGCACCCTCCTTGCCTCTATTAACTGTTGCTGGGAGGGGCGTCTTTCAAAATGAAAAGAATAATGAAGGGTGGAGTCATCAGCATAGGAGTGGATAGGAGATGAAGTAATAGAGAGAGAAGGTCATTAATGAAAAACAGAAAAAGTGTTGGGGATAGGACAGATCCTTGAGGAACACCACTATTAATAGATTTATAGGATGAACGGTGGCCGTCTACAACAGCTGCTATAGAACGACCGGAAAGGAAATCAGAGAGAAGGTCACAGAGAGAAGGATAGATTCCGAAAGAGGGAAGTTTGGAAATCAAAGCTTTGTGCCAGACTCTATCGAAAGCTTTCGATATGTCCAGCGCTACAGCAAAAGATTCACCGAAATGCCGAAGAGCGGAGGACCAAGAGTCAGAGAGAAGGGAAAGAAGATCACCAGTAGAGCGTTTCTTTCGAAAGCCATACTGGCGATCTGAGATAAGATTAGAAGAATTGAGATGTTTCCAAATCTTCCTGTTAAGGATAGATTCGAAAACTTTAGAAAGAACGGAGGTTAAAGAAATAGGACGATAGTTAGAGGGCTGAGAGGGGTCCCCCTTCTTCGGCACAGGCTGAATGAGCGCACGTTTCCAGCAAGAAGGGAAGGTTTGAAGTAGAAAGACATAGACGAAATAGTTTACCAAGGCAGGGTGCAAGCTCGGAAGCACAAGTTTTGAGAACCACAGGAGGGATACCATCAGGACCGTACGCCTTCTTAGTATTAAGCTCAGAGAGAGCAGAAGTGACGTCTTTAGAAGAAATTACAATTTTAGGCATAAATGAGTTAGAGGGGGTTGAAGGAGTAGGAACAGCTCCGGAATCGTCTAAGGTTGAATTTAAGGCAAAAGTTTG
>SEYY01000481.1:116895-161895 GCA_009176605.1 Armadillidium nasatum | reverse complement strand
ATATATATATATATATATATATATATATATATATATATATATATATATATATATATATATATATATATATATATATATATATATATATATATCCTTTGCTCTTTCTGAAAATACGTACGTTTCATGACAAATCGTCGTATAACTAATTCGCTCATATATTTTGAAGCCGCAAATCGATAAGCTAGAAGAGCTTCATGACATTATAAAAGTCTAACTGATATAATTGTGTCGCTTGCCAAGGTCTGATAGCAGACCACATGGCAACAAACAAACTCTTGCCAAGTATCTTATTTTATTTTGAATTATATATATGCAAATATGTGATACGTAATGAAGACTCTACTGTAATTTTTAAAAATGTGCTGGGGAAAACACTACACACAATATTGGGATTTCTGGGGGATTACACCTCCCCCGAGTTCTCCCAGTGTTTATGGTATTAATCCGAAAAATTTAGTGTGTAACGATGTCATGAAATAATTGTTAAGATAAAACTTTTTGAAATTTAAAAATAAATATGATTTATGAAATTAAAACTAGGAACATGGAACTCTCAGTATTAATGAGTAAAATTTACTTAAGTCTGGCTATCATAACTGGATTAACAGGCTGCAAATACTACGGTTTGTTAAAATGTTTTGTCTCTAATGCTAGAAAGTGAGGGAAGAATAAGAAGAATTAAATTATTTTGCTCGGAATACTTTATAGAACATATTATTATCCACGTTCTGCTATGAGAAAATAAAAACTATATTGGTAGTTTATTTTAAAATAGTATTTTCCAAAGTAGTCAAATATTCCCAGTTTTCAATATTTTTCAAATGAAATACGATTAATACTATAAAACTAAAAATTTCTTGCAAAAAGTATTGAAAACGTTGTAGAACACGATAATTCAGTCACAAATAAACAAATGTTTTACGCTACTTGTTTAAAAAAAAAAAGTAGTCACACGTACCAACGATAAACCAGCGTATAATGAAAGCTACAAAAGTATACCAAATGCGAATCTAAAACACAACAAGACTTAACCTTGAAATAAAGGTATATTTAATACATGACAGTCTGCAAAGATTTTTACCTTTAACCTCTTGCCTTGAAAATAATGACTTTGCTCAAACTGATATTAAAACTGCCCATCTGTTCTGTATAACTTATCTTTTGAAATAATAACTATTATTAAAGCATTCGTATTTCTACTTTTAGAAACATACACTGAAAAAATTTGTCACAACAAATGTCACAACAAAATTTTTCAGTTATTTCTTACTAGAAAATAAATTGGTGAAGCGACTTTCTTATGTTTAACATGTCTTTTTTTCTTTTGACAATTTTACTGTGACATTTTTGCCACCTCTCCCAACGATTCGTTAGGACAATTTTTGCAGTGTACCACTGATCACTAGTAAAAAAAAAAAATTTTTTTTAAAAAAAGGTAGAGTTACTATCTTGAAAAAGTTTATTAAACTTATTTCAATAAATAAAAAAAAACGGTAACAAAAGAAAAACTCACAGATAACCAAACGGTATATTTATCATACATGTACAACATATTCGTAATCTACAAAAAGTACATAATTTTACAATCACATATATATAATTATAGTATATATATATATATATATATATATATATATATATATATATATATATATATATATATATATATATATATATATATATATATATATATATATTATATATATATATATATATATATATATATATATATATATATATATATATATATATATTATAATTTTTTTTTTTTTTTTTTTTTTTTAAATAATTTTTATTAAAATATTTTTAATTATTTAAATAAATATTATTTTTAAATTTATTTATATAATAAATTATAAATAAAATTATATATTATATAATTTATATATTATTTAATTAATTATATTTAAATATATTAATATATATATATATAATATAATATAATATATATATATATATATATATATATATATATATATATATATATATATATATATATATATATATATATATATATATATATATATATATATATATATATATATATATAAACTTTCTTTGACTTGCACACCTTCAAACGCCGTGTGTCCGGGCATGTCGACCTTTGACTGGACTGATATATATATATATATATATATATATATATATATATATATATATATATATATATATATATATATATATATATATATATATATATATATATATATATATATATATATATATATATAGTTTATAAAGGTTAAAAATATTCTATGTACATATTTTTTTTTATTTAACCCTTACCTTCATCATTGGAGTAACAATTATGGCAGTGCAATTTGTGATTTCTGACCCTAACATCGGCACCGGAAGTGCCATTCCCCAGCTGAATTCCGCAGACGCAGCACTTAAAACAAGGGATATGATAAAAGAGGCGTAAGCTTTCTATAATCATTGCAGCTCCCCTACCTAATAATAATAATTAATAATAATAATAAATAATAATAATATAATTATTAATAATAATAATAAAAATAATGTTTATTACAAGTTCATTCAAGTCAAACTATGATTACTTTCTTTTACATTTTTTTACAAAAGGAGAGAGAGATATTAAGAAGACAGACAGGAAACAATAACAGTCAAAGTTTCACATGTTTTTGTCTTGATTGCGTTTTAAATTTTAGTTAACCATTACATATTCAATTTACTCATAAGATCTGAGGTTCATTGAGTAAATGAAACGAGAAAAGACTTACCAAGTTCTTCCCCGCAATGAGAACACTTTTTCTTTCCTGAAACACTGAGAAGACGCTGATCTTCACCAACTTGCCCTTGTTGTCCAGCTGGAGGGACGTGACTTGAGAAATGCTGGCCTGGTGTGCCTGTAGGAGAGCCTACGGGACTGGTGCTATTAATAGTTTTATTATTGTTGTTGTTATATGAGCTCCCTACATTAAGAGAACCTGTATTCATATAGTCGTGATAATCTTCTTCATCTTTAGCATTACAGGTAGCGCTATTGTAGATGGGAGTTCTATTGTTCCTAAAAAAAAGGTATTTTAAATGCATTAACTAAAAGAGCATAAATAAAAAAATATTAAAAAGTACTTACTATCCTGTCACTTTGGAGTTTTACTAAATTAATTCGGTTGGAGAGGTAAAAAACATTAAAACATTTAAACCTTAACGAAGTAACCCTAAAGAAATGAGAAACTTCGAATTAATTTTATCGAATAGTAATAAAAAAATAAATAAATAAATAAACATAAGTGGTTTAAAATATAGCTTTTGGGGAATCAAAAAAAAAAAAATTTTTTTTTTTAAAATAAAAAGTTCACATCTCACGGGCACTAGCAAATTCGAGGATAGGAACTTTTCTAGGTAGTATATACCTAAGATCTGTAGATGGGATAGAGCCGGCGCCCTCAAGCACATGAGTCAATCACTCTACCGTGTGTGTCACGGTACAATACAATAAGCTTAAGTACTAAAAATAAATATATATATGTAAAAAAGAAGTACTAGTGGTTTAAATTGAAAAGAGAAAGAGAGGGAGATGGTTAAGAAATATAAAAATGAAGAACATGGAATTATGATATAAAATTATTTTGAAAATACAATTTAGCTACATGCAGACTGTAGAAAAATTCAACTACATTTTAAGCAGAGATTGTAATCACCAAATATATTTAACAGTTATTAAATTTAAATTTTTTAACACTAACATAATAATTGCGGCACAAAAATTTAATGTTTACATCAAGTTGCATAACGATTTTAACTTAAATTAATTTTGGTAATAAGAAAACTAAGTATTATCGTATTAAATAATATATACGTATTAAACAAAATAGAGTGAATTATGCAACACAATAGAATGAGAATATATTATTTAACGTCATTATATAAAAAAAAAAGTTACCTAAACATTTTTATTTATTGTATACTGATATTTCATTACTTTTGCTATTAATTTATTATTACGCTTTCTAAAAACAACTCCTTACCCATTATTAAATTTGTTATTAACTCGTTGCGTGATGGAACTAATAATGGCATCGGGAAGGGGTTTACTATTTGAGCTTGATGGAGAAGTAGTCTGCTGCGGCTGATAAGTCTTTGTTTGTTTCATCCAGTTATTGTTTGGAGCTATTGTTGGTGACACAGTTGTTGCGTTAGTGACTGGTTCATTATTACTTATGAATCTATTTGGCGGCAAATCGCTGGAAGGACGAGTTGGTGAAGAATTAGGTCCGTTAAACCCGGCGGAGGTGTTCGCGTTATTTTGAACTGAAGTATTGGAATAGATATTTTGATTTTGATTATACGACGCTGAATTAAAGGACGACTTAATATTTTGAAAATGTGTCTGGTATCCAGGAGTAGTTTGCAAATTAGTTTGTTTGTTCAATGGAATCTGATTTGGACGAGTTATTTTTTCTTGCTGTTCAAGGCGTCTCTGTTCAGCTTCCTGAAATATATTTTTTCATTAAACCTTGGCACAGGAAAATATAATGGAAATATGACATACTTATGGCATGTAAGTTTGAATCTAACCTTAAAATAAACCAAACTACTACGCACACTTTTTCTTACATTTCAGGTAGATTAACACAATAACAGCTTTACCATTTTTAAAAAAAAAATTAAATTTCAGAATCTACAGTAGAGTTCAAATTAATAATCGGTTCTAAAATTTTACATTACAACGGTTCTAAAATTTTACATTACAAAAGCTATTGAACTTCAGTAATCTTCACAAAAGATATCTTTCATGAACAAAAAACAAAAAAACAAAAAAAAACAATCAATCAATCATAAACAAAACAAAAACACTTGACCATCCAGAAACACACCTGAATAAGCCAGTGTTTACTGTAATCCTTCTTGGTTGTTTCTGTTTTCCTCTTCATAATCCAACTTTCATTTTCAGTTAATTTGGGTTTTGGAATAGCAGAGAGGGCAAGGATACTTTGCTTTCTTGGCACAGGAGGAGGAGGAGCCCCATCGGAAAGTGACTTAGATAGCGGGTCTCTACCAACAACTTTTTTGATTTCCCTGAGGAAATAAAATAAAAGTTTTAAAAATTTTCATTTAAAGTTATTTGAAATTGAAAGTTTCTCATATTTGAATAAAATAATGAATAAATATTTGGTTAAAATCAACTCTTTAAGATGATTCAACATCAACACAGATTTACTTTTCATCAAACCATAAAGAAAATTTTTTATAAAATCTTCAAAAGTAGTGCAAATCCTACATTTATGAATATCTGAAAGTAGAATTCAAATTCTATCGCTTTTAATTGTTGATGATAACAATTCTAATATAGAAACAAAGAAATTTTGGAGGTGCCTGAAATTTAAGATAAAGTGTGCAAACTAATTTGGCCTACACTTCAAGTTTTCCTAAATCAAATAAAACAATTTTTATGAAAATTGACCAAGTGACAAATCGAACTCGTAAAAAAAAAGTTTCGTTATTATTCATCTTCATGTCATCTAAACATTTTTATTCCAATGTTTTTATTATGGATTGTGAAATTACAGTAACTTTAAAAAAAAAATTTAAAAGTCAGTGATTTCAATAGAATGATAAATATAGGGATTGTTTTGAAAGATATTTTATTTAAAATCGTTCACTATTATGTGTCAGTGATTTTTTTTTCCATTAATATCTGGTAGGGTAAGGAAGACTTTTACTTCATATTAACTATTAATTCATTTGCTTGTGTCGAAGTCGATGTCGGGAGTCAAATATAATGGAGAACAGATTTGGGAATTGACAATGTTCTTCAGATTCTAATAAATAATCGTTCCAACTTTTGAAAGGTAATGGATTCATTCTCTTTCATTTTATCTTCATAAGGTATACAAAATAATTGGTAAAACCTCAAACAGGTTGTTAACGAACCCAGTAAAAAATGGTAAAAATATCATACCTACTAACTGAAGGAAGTTCACTATACGTATTTTCTTGAGAGTTCTTTTGCCTAGAATAATATGACGATGAATCAACAGATTTGTATTCGTTCGATTCGTGCTTGTAAAAAGGAAGTGGAATAAAGTTCCTGCTGACGAACGATGTTGAATATTTTCAGAATTAGAAACATGTTGTACATTTTGAGTTTGAGGAACAGTGCTATTGTTTGGTTCCGGAAGTGGAGGAGCTTCAACGGTTGGAGCTATACTTCCATTATATTGTAAATGAGTAGAAGGGATGTCCGAAGATGTCTCGTGATCAAATGTTGACAATTTGTCTTGCGAAGACGATCCTTGAACCCTCTGGAGCATCACGCGGTCGTGTTTCTCCATTTCCTGTTCAAGTTCTGCTAGTTTCTACAAAATAAAAATGAGCAGTTAATAGCTAACCAATGTAAAAATTTAACATTGAAATAATAATAAAAATAATAATAATAATAATAATAATAATAATAATAATAATCATAAATAATAATAATAATTCTTCAGAATTATGAAGAATGATTTTAAATCTTTGTGTTAGTATTTAATTAACATTTAAAGGATAAAAAAAAAAGGACTTTAGAATAGAAAGAAAATTTCCATCACCTTAAGTTTTTCTTTAGCAACATCGTCTTTCAGTGTTAGAGATGTATGTACCTGACTCGATCCACCACCATTGTATGCATGCAAAAGGGAAGTATCGCGTAATTTTGAAGAGTTCGAAGAATACTCGAGAGAAGACTGACAACCAGATCTATGTATAGCAGTGGCATGAGAATAAGATTTCATTTCGTTTGATGACGGTGCTAACGTGGATTTTTCTTTTGAAGATGATAAATCAGAGTAAATAAATTTATCAAATGACTTACAAAATTCTTTGTATTCATGGGAAGTATTTCGGAAATCGTTTTCTGAATTAGTACTTTCTCTTAGACGACCGTCGTTATATAATTTCCCAGAATCCATTTTTTCAGCTTTATCAAAATTCTCTATTGAATTAGGAAGTTCTCTTGTTGCTAATAGTAGGTCCGACTCTGAAGTGGACAGAAGTTCCTTTACCTTATTAAGGTTTCTAGCAAACAATGTGGTAAGGGGTTCATCCTCTTCTCTTGTAGTCGAAACACTGTGTGTGTTATATTTCTCGGGCAATTCTTCCATATAATCGGGAGTATTTAAGTTATGTGAGCCTGAAATATCAGTTGATACCTGTATACTATTCTTGTTAGTATTTCGCAAATATGACGGAAACGGAGAGGAATAAACACTTTTGTAAGAACCTTCAGCAGAAGACAAGTCTGTGAGGCTTTTGGAAAAACTTTTATAAGAGTCTTTAGGTGAAGATAATTCTGCAAGGCTTTTGGAGTTGTTTTTATTTATTTCAAAAAACTCAATTTTATCGTTAATGGGTAAAGATGAAAAAGAATTCGACTTATTTTTATCTAAATTAATATTGGTGAGCTCTTCTGAAATTTTTTTTCCTTCAGAAAATTCACCTTTTTTAACTCTTATATCTTCTTCACTCTTTGCGGAAATCATTTTGGATTTCATATGACTATCAAGAATATTTTCGGCCTTAGGGATGTCTTCAAAATTCTCACAAAATTTATTTACATTTCTTTTATAATCAAACAACTGTTTATTTAGGGCTTTTCCAAGAAATCTAAAGTCATCTTGAAAATAATCTTGATCTTTCGTTTGTGAATCCTTCCTACCAGAATTTCCGTCCACACTTCTTGATCGATGAAGCCTATCTAACGATACTTTATCCCTTGAAGTATTCTCCGAATCGACGCTTGTGAAATTCATGTTTCCATTACCTATATCGTGCCTTTTTTCTTTCGATTTTTCCTTAACTGGAATGGAATTACAAGTAGTTTTAAAATCTGTTTGAGAAGTATAACGCAACTTTCCATAATTCGAGCTTTTTGATTTAGTTAATATGGCTTTCTTTTTACATTCTTTTTTGTCTTGTTCTGTCAATTTTAAATTCCTGTCCAAACTTCTCGATTGATTATCAATATCTAATACTTTATCAGTTTGAGATTTCTTCGAATGAGCACTAAGGGAATTCCTTTTATATAAATTATTAGTGTATTCTTTGCAATTTTTCCCAACTGAAGTGGATTTTATGTTAGTTTCCAAATTAGGACAGACTTCGCCATAATCCATATTTTTCGATTTCATTAATATAGCTTTTCTTTTACCTTCTTTATTGCCTTTCTCTGCCAGTTTTAAACCCTCTGTACCACTCCTCCTGTCTAAATTTCTTGATCGATGAATCTTATCTAATAATACTTTATCAGTTGGGGGTTTTTTCGAATCCTTTTTATATAAATTAGAAGCTTCTGTTTTGCCATTTTCCCCAACTGAAATGGACTTAGTATTATCTTCATAAACTGTCTGAAAGTTAGGATGCAACTCACCATAATCTACGTTTTTTGATTTCGTTAACATGACTTTCCTTTTAAATTTCTGAATGTCTTTTGTAGGTTTACCGGTGGAACTAACTTTGTTTGAGTCTTTGTTGCTTGCTGTGCCAGCAGGAGAAATCCGATTGACAGCTTCCAGAGGCTCAGTTTGACCCTCTGAAAGATTCCTCGAAGTGTTTATTGTTTTGAAATCCTGTATATCAGATTTACAATTCTCTCTATTAGCACTTATGGAGCTTAGAGAAACACTTTTACCCTCATGAGGGAAAAGATTAGTCGATAAAATATTCATTTTGTTTTTTTCGAAGCTCTTAGAATCCGAAGTGTCTGCTACAGTTTCCTTACATGAATTTTCAGCGTCAACTACTTTATTATTTCTACTGTGGCTGATACTAGTTTTACTGCTTCCCCTGTTACCTTCACTTAGGGCTTTTTTCATGGCTGAAAATTGAGAGGCGTATTCCTTAAAGGTTTTAAGAGCATGCAATGACTTTGAGGCGTTTGTCAAGGGCTGAAAATGAGTTATGTACAGTTAAAAAAGCATTGATAAAAGCATAACTACTTTAGAAAACTTATACAGCTGGAGATGTTACAGGAATAAAAGCAGGGTATTAACTACTGTGAATCATGAATTATAATTTTTATTTAAATATGCAGGAAATAAAGTATATGTACATAACAAATCAATAGGTTAGTAAAATGACTTAATACGATTCAACGATTATGTCACAATGACACATTTAATCAACTAAGTGCACGCTACTTCACTAAAAAAGTATTTATCTTTTAAATTTTCGTGACACCTTGGTTGAAAAACATTTCTAGAGCAACGTTTCTACGTTTCTTAACTTATTAAGCCTTGAAACCAGTCCCACCCTTACACTCCCCCAAAAAATACAAAAGTTAGCCTCAAGCGCTCTCTCTCTCTCTCTATATATATATATATATATATATATATATATATATATATATATATATATATATATATATATATATATATATATATATATATATATATATATATATATATATATATAAACGAAAAACGAAAAAATCATTAAGTAGTAACTAGTACTCACACAGAGAATTATAAAAGTTAATAACATCGTTAATAACACATAACTACTACCTCCGCGTCTCTCAAATTCAATAATTCTGATAATACTGGTTAAACCCACAGACATCTAATACATTTGACCAAGAGTATATAATATATATATATATATATATATATATATATATATATATATATATATATATATATATATATATATATATATATATATATATATATATATATATATATATATATATATATATATATATATATATATATATATATATATATATATATATATATATATATAGCGCATATTATTAATGACTAAAATCTATACTCTTGATTTTAGAAAAATGATTGAAATTCCTAATAAAGATACTGTGCCTGTTTAATTGTTATATATATTTTGAAATTTCTAATTAAAAAAAAAAACTGTGTCTGTTTGATTGTGTGTTATATATTTTGAAATTCCTAATAAAGACTCTGTGCCTGTTTGATTATGAATTACATATTTAGAATTTCTAAATAAAGTTACTGTTCCTCTTAAGAAATTTCTAATAAAGGTACTGTGACTGATTACGTGTGTGTGTGTGTGTGTGTGTGTGTGTGTGTGTGTGTGTGTGTGTGTGTGTGTGTGTGTGTGTGTGTGTGTGTGTGTGTGTGTGTGTGTGTGTGTGTGTGTGTGTGTGTGTGTGTGTGTGTGTGTGTGTGTGTGTGTGTGTGTGTGTGTGTATATATGTATATATATATATATATATATATATATATATATATATATATATATATATATATATATATATATATATATATATATATATATATATATATATATATATATATATATATATATATATATATATATATATATATATATATATATATATATATATATATATATATATATATATATATATATATATATATATATATATATATATATATATATATATATATATATATATATATATATATATATATATATAGAGTCATGAGATCCGAGGTAGAGGGAGGAAGGGGGAGGGGAAGGCCGAGGATGAGGTGGATGGATGGGGTGAGGGAGATATTGGGGGGGAGGGTTTGAATGTGGACGAAGGTAGGAGAGTTGCGGAGGACAGAGTGAGATGGAGGACAGTGGTGAGGGGGAGGGAGATAGAGTGTAGATGTGTGGGTGTAAGTGAACTGTGACGGGCACCACCCCACGTGAGTGGGAAGGGTGAAGGGTAAAATAAAATAAAATAAATAAATATATATATATATATATATATATATATATATATATATATATATATATATATATATATATATATATATATATATATATATATATAATAAAGTACTGTGCCTATTAAGAAATTCCTAATAAAGATTATTGTGCCTGTTTGATTAGGCGCTATATATTTATGCGTACTAAAGAGAGTAAATGAAGCTAATAGCAATTTATAACAAGTGTTCATGAATACTGACCGTGTGAAATTCCATTGTATCAACTGAGTCATTGAGAGAATCTACTTCAGATTTAGGTTCGTCGGCTTTTACACGATCTTCCCACGTATATTTCTGTCTTCCTGACGATAAACCAGCGCTCGAGTACGAAGAATCAGAATCATACTGAAGTCGGAAAATATATACAGGGAAATGAATTAGGTCTTCACTGATAGAGTAAATTTTTTAATTTCACAATTAGCTCTTTATATTTTTAGAATAATAAGTATAATTACTTACAAATAGTTGTTCCCGCTTCAGAGACGCTTGCTTCTGTTTTATTTTTCTCTCGGCTTCCCTCTCCTGCCGAAGTAATTCGTTTAAATCCGGAGGAGGTTGAATCGTTAATTCTGTGGTAAGAAGTAATAATGAAATAATAGTTTCTACTGAGCAATTCAAATGATCAGTAGAATTTGAGATAACTATTGAACTGTTAAAAAATTTTTTTTACTCGTATAAAAAACTAAAAAAAATTTTTTAAACATTTAAAATATTTTGTTTCTTACCTTCATCAATGTGAGGGTTAGTCCCAAGGAAGTCTGACCTCATTTTTCTGATTTCTTGCTTTGTTGACTGTGGTGAACTTACCAATGGTTTTGTCTTCATACCCTGATAAATATCATCAAAAAATCAAAAAACTTTTATTTAACTAAAAAAAAAGAAAAGAAATGTTTTACAATAGTGTACAAAATAAGAATACAAATATATTGACATTTTTTATTTTTTTTTTAAACTGAAAGGGTTTCCAATATAGAAAAAATTTAGTATCAATTATAACAAATAATAATAATAATAATAAATTTATTTGGATGAAGGAAAATCGATAATTTGACTCTGAAACTGAAAATTATTAAAAAATAAATCAATAACACTATTATTATCTCCAGTATCTTTAGATACATATAAATGCAAAATTAAAACCATTAAATAATAATAATAATGTTACACTTGCCATCAACAAATAAAAATATTTAAGCAACAAAATTATTTACAAACATAAAACTAAAACATTTATAAACGATACAGGAGGGGGGGGGGTTATTTGTTAATGTACAAGGAGCAAAACAAAACATATGGGTAGTGGCGATCAGGAGTTCACATACTAACACCATATGTGATTCCTAGACGAAACATTAAGTTCAGTAAGTTCTAATCTTCATCTTAGAATATATAAAATATAAAACAAGTTCACGTTCGTTGGTATAGCAAAAAACATTTAAAACTAAAACATTTATAAACGATACAGGAGGGGGGGGGGTTATTTGTTAATGTACAAGGAGCAAAACAAAACATATGGGTAGTGGCGATCAGGAGTTCACATACTAACACCATATGTGATTCCTAGACGAAACATTAAGTTCAGTAAGTTCTAATCTTCATCTTAGAATATATAAAATATAAAACAAGTTCAAGTTCGTTTGTATAGCAAAAAATTATTTTGTAACAGAGAAAGTAAAAGGATCTCATAAATATATGTCTATCTTCTTCATTTATTTCCTAAATGTTTAAAAAATGAGACATTGGAGGACCACCTTCTAATATGGTAGACAGTTTAAGGAGTATAGAGACGCAAGAATTGACCCCTCTTTTATGTGCCCCGGGTCATGCCATGTCAATGGGTGTGGATGGAAAATAGCCGTGCTACGGCTGATTCATAAGGTGACAGTTTGAACATGATATACTGATTATTCAGCTAATGGGTTAAATATGACGGAGTTTCGATCCACAGTGGTTCATCGGGGCCTAAAGCATTGTTGAATAACAGGAATATAGATAGACTATGAAAGGTATTTGGTGTATTGGAATAAATAATCGTAAAAATACCTTTTAAACCTTTCTGAATTTTAGTGTGCGGACAAGGATTGTTAAATATCAAAAGGTTGTGAGTGGTGGGAGGGAAAAACTGGAGATTAAGATTCATCCTTGCAAGGAGGATGTCTTTATAAATCAGAAAGAGCTAACTTTATAAGGGCGTGGTAAAGAATTCTCCATTTTCTCTGTTTGAACATTTTCGACAAAATCAGTCCCCTTTCGGGAATTCGTTTTCTCATCTGGGGTAGATAAAATAAGTGCATCAACAATGACTGACAAGGTGAAAATGGCGTTCTAACATCGGATGGACTTTTATGCAAATAAAATACGATTGCAAATGATGTGACTAGCCAACCTTTAGCACCCAAGATTCTTATTAAATCCTTTGTCCATTTGTGTTATTAAAAGTTTCCAGGTAATCGAAAAAAGAGTAACAATATAAAAAAAATAACTCAAAGAACCTTTAATATAGTCACTACCTTGTTGCTACAAGGTAGTAACTATATTAAACAGCATTTTCTAATTGTTCGAGCCAACTGGGGACCCGTGTTAACCGTGTGACCAGAAGAAGATTGCTGGAAACAGGCAATACATAATTAGGTTTAAGAAGAGTTCCAAACATTAAAAGTCCGAAAGGCAATTCAAATTTAGATGTTTACAATTGTCAGCCATTTCGTCAATCAGAAGATTAAAAGATCGAATCCTCTTGATTTATTAAATTGATATGCTATATATATATTAAAGTGATATACATATCCATTACCGAAAGTAACTCATTTCATCAAGAAACATGAATATTACAATTGCCCACTCAATTGGAGCAAAGAACCATGGGTATCCTTATGGGATTCAATTCAAAAAGTACTTTGAAACAAAGTACAAGAAGTACCCAAGAGTACTCCAACCAATAGTTACTGAACCTATCCTTGGAACACTACAGAACGATCTTTCACTGCAACTTGTGAGCCACTGACCAGTAAACATGTTTTCAGGATAGTTTAAATCAGATTAACCCAACCTGAATTACCTGTCAAATGAAAGCGATTAATTTCCTAAGGACAACTAGCAGGTAATTGATTTTGCAGATGAAGTCGTTCATAGTGATTCCAGTGGAACGAACTATAAAAGACCTTTCAGCGACCAAGACCGGTTTAAATTGTTCAATACAAACATGTAATAGATGAATTTAAATGCCTGGTAAAAAAAATATTCGCGCTGGGAGCAAGATAGTATTCTCCGACAGAATAAATAGAACTAAAGAATACATAGGCCAATGTGTTGAAAACAAAAGTAGAAAGTAAATAATGCAAAACTCTAAGGGAAACAAAGAATTAAGAAAAACAATACTGAAAAGTAATGGTAAGGAGAGGTGGAAGAGGTAAGGGGAAGTGGGAGAGAAGGGAAGGGGAGCGATAACAAAAAAAAAAAAAAAAAAAAAAAAAAAAAAAAAAAAAGAGAGAGAGAGAGAGGAAGGAAGGAAGGTTCTAAGACACCAAAGGTTCTGTCCTTCTGTACACCCCGTCCTTCTCATCTCCATAATAAAGAATATAAGAGGCTAGTAATGTGCAATATATATATATATATATATATATATATATATATATATATATATATATATATATATATATATATATATATATATATATATATATATATATATATATATATATATATATATATATATATATATATATATTCCGCGACATTCGCGCCTTTATCTTTATAACAAAAATGTATACAACGTTTTTAATTAACATTTAAAACATCGCAATGTACAGATGCCAAATTAACAAAATAATAATAATAGCAATAATAATAATAATAATAATAATAATAATAATAATAATAATAATAATAATAATAATAATAATAATAATGACAAAACTCGTGCTCTTTCTAACTAACAAATTTTGAACTGCATTATTAACATTTAAAAATTTATTAATTAAAAGACACAAAAATGTTTAATGTTTAAGCATTATATCGATTGGTTAAGCATTTTTACAGAATTGTAAAAATATTCAATAATTGAAGAATGAATATAAAGGAAAAGCAAAGAAAAGTAAAGGATATGGAAGATGAGTTGAATAAAAAGCCTTTTTAAATTAACAAATAAAGTACAAGGAAGACAGAGTTGCCAGAAAGCTCGCTTTTTTTCAATTACAGAAAGTACAAGGAAGACAGAGTTGCCAGAAAGCTCGCTTTTTTTCAATTACAGAAAGTACAAGGAAGACAGAGTTGCCAGAAAGCTCGTTTTTTTCAATTACAGAAAGTACAAGGAAGACAGAGTTGCCAGAAAGCTCGTTTTTTTTTTCAATTACAGAAAGTACAAGGAAGACAGAGTTGCCAGAAAGCTCGTTTTTTTCAATTACAGAAAGGAAAAGGATGATAGGGTGCCGGGAAATTTTTTTTTCCATAAAAAAACGTTCAAGGAAGACTGGGTTGCCAGAAAGCTTATTTTCAATTAACAAATATAGGATAAGGAAGACATAATTGCCAGAAAGGATTTGTTTACAATTAAAATAGGAAGACAAGAATACCCAAAACCCTTTTACAACAACACTCACAATCCCTTCCCTTATTTCGCAACACAATCTCTTACCATTGGGGCTGGAGAAGAATTGGAAAGTGTAGGATCACCTTCCCCATTAACCGCATTTGCCTCATCTGGGGTCCCATCCTCTTCCCCTTCCTCTTCAGGGGGTGGAGGAGGGGGTGGTACTGAAGGAGGGGCAGCAGGAGAGGAACTGTTCTCAGTCCAAGTCACATCTATAACCTGATAATCCCGAAGAGTGTAACAGCCATCATGCATAAGAATGTGTTATAATAATAATAATAATAATAATAATAATAATAATAATAATAATAATAATAATAATAATAATAATAATAATAATAATAATAATACAGTGTTTTTTTTCTAAGAATCCATATAGGCATAAAATATAAAGAATTTGAATTTTAAAGCAAAAAATTACAAAAAATTTATCATTGGTTTGAATTATAAAAAGGGCAAAAAGTATTGATAACAAATACTATAAAAACTTTATTTAAAAAAAGAAACTTCGAAGAAATTTTAGTATGGCTAAAAAGTGTTTAGAAGACGATAAGTTAAATCAAAATGCGGAAACATTAATAATCTGGATGTCAATAGATATCCATAGATATCATTAATTAATTACAGATATCTATGGGTATCCAAGACTATCTATGGTTATCTATGGGTATTTTATGTCTATAGGATTCTAAATGATATATAATTTTCTTAAAAGTAAAAAACCCGACACCATTACCAATCTGCTTTTTTTAAAAATATATAATAATAATAAGGACAGGGTAATAAGAAATATTATATATATATATATATATATATATATATATATATATATATATATATATATATATATATATATATATATATATATATATATATATATATATATATATATATATATATATATATATATATATATATATATATATATATATATATATTTATTTTAATTGCTACAAAATTTTGAGTTAAAACGAGTGAAAAATAAAATATTTTAAAAATATATTTCAAAATAATAATAATTAAAATAATAATACACCAACCATTTTAAATGGTTTTTGAATCCCAATCACCTAAGACTGAAAAAAAAGGGTTAAGAAACTATTCCTTTTAAATACCTTTCCATTTTGAACCTCTTAAATAAATCTGAATAGAAGAAATTTTTTAAATTTTAATTGTATTAAAATAAAAGGAATAGAAAAATAGGGGAAAATTTTTTTTTTCCTTTTTTGGTCATTGGCATTTTTTTATGTATTAATAAAAAAAATACATAATGTATTAGTTACTGTCAAGTTTGTCAAAAAGAAATGTTAGCTATACTATACAGCTTAAAAGTTATTAGTATCCAACATAAAAGTATTATATATTTTTTTATTAACTATAAATATATATATTTCATCGTTCGTATCATTATCATTATTCAAAAATTAATAAAATATTGGTAATTATCGATACTACCAGTATATTATTAATACAATATTTAAGATTTTCATAAAATTCTTTAAAAAAAAAACTATAAATTTGTATGTATAGCAATTTTATTACGCAAAATAACTTACTCCACTTTAGATATTTCAACAAAAAAAAAATGATTTCCGACCCTATAATGCTGCTTTCAAGCCATTATTTATATTTCACGACAATGTAGATTTAAAGGGAAAAAATTCGTCTTTCACAACACACTAACTTGAAATAATAATTAAAAACTATTAAAATAAAAAATAAATTAAAAAACGTATATAGAAAAAGGTTCAAACCTCAAAAACTGCTAGATTTCTGTTTTTGTGCGGGACAGGAGGAGAAGGCGAATAGTTTGATTTCTGCACTGCCGCCGATGTTTCTTCACCCGACAATGACTGAGGGAGAGGGAGAGGAGGAGTAGGAGGCAATAATTCTTTAACTTCGTATCTTTCTGTATCTTCAGGCTAAAGATTTAATAAAGTATAAGAAACATTATAGGATTCTCAAGATTAGGTTAGGTTAAGTTAAAGTATTCCTTATAAGACGTTACAATACACTTGTGAAATTTTATGCTCCGGAAAAAAATAGGCAAAAATAAAAAAATAAAAAAAATAAAAAAAATAAAAAAAATAAAAAAATAAAAAAATAAAAAAATAAAAAAATAAAAAAATCAGTATTTCAAAATTTATAAAAAAAAAAAATAAAAAAACGTGATTGATATTTTTCGAGTAAGTTCAATATTATATCTTATGTTATATTGTGAAGGCAGATCTCTCTCGAGAGAGATTCATTATTATTAACAACTTACTTTCTTTGAGTATTTATTCCGATTTTCTACTTGTGGCACTTCAGAGTTAAAATTTTTTATATTCCTATCTAAAGAGGTATCTTTGAAATTGTCACTAGAACTTTCTTCATGCTTTCTTACGGGTGGTAGAGACTCGTTATCAATTACCTGTAATACATTTCATTTTTTACTACTACTACTACTATTACTAATACTACTAATAATAGTATATTAAAAATTTCATTACGATCATAATCTTACACTAAATTTTTAACTTACCTCGTCAATATCTTCATCACAATAAGGAATTCCTTTTGATTCTTCGTCAGTAATGAAAGACGTTGAAGAAGTATAAGGATCTTCCATACTCGGAACTCTTGGGGGTGGAACTGGTGGAGGAGCAACTTCTGGTACCGTATGTGGCGGTGGTTCAAGTGGCGTTTCCGACGAAGTTTGTAATGGCCAGTTTAACAATGGCTTATCTTCATTAATTGGGATAACATCTGGCACGAGGAAAGAAGATTCATTACCATTTTTGGACGTCAGTTGTTCTTCAGGTCTCTGAGAATCCACAGGAATCTGCGGTAGTTTCCTGGGAGACTTCGATCCATCTGCAGGTAACTTTGGACTTCGAAAATGACTTGATTCTTTTGGTGTATCTGGAAGAGTTCTAGAAGTCCTAGAAACAGTGTCTGACAAACCTGAAGAAGGTTCCTCAGATGAAGACAATCTGGACTTGTTTTTTTCTGGTAATGGGGGCGGTCTTCTTTCATCTGCAGCAGAATCTAACTTCTTCTCTAATAGTGGTGTTTTAACTTCGAAATCCTTTATATATATATATATATATATATATATATATATATATATATATATATATATATATATATATATATATATATATATATATATATATATATATATATATATATATATATATATATATATATATATATATATAATTCCTAGGCTTTCTCTTATGTCAGAGGAAAAATTTGTTAGCATTCCATTATATATTTTCAATTTAATTAACTATATTTTCACTAAAACAAATATTCACTAATGTTAGGATCTACAAATCTCAATTTTACACACGAATATACACAATTTGTATTAAATATAACACCACATCACATGAGCACGAACTTTTAATTCAATTAACGTTAATAATGAATGTCAATTAGTATCCTTGAATAATAATTTACGTAAGAATCACTATCAATTGTATGTTTTGTATTGGCTTACAGGTATTATCAACTTTTCTCGAATTAAACTTTAAACAAACTTGGCTGATATTTATTGGCCTGAATTTATTAGAGAAGTTATAACTAAGTTAAAAAGAGTTAAAATTCTGAGAGTAAAATAATCATCTTATATTTAAAATTGTTTTAATGTAAATATTTTTAGGGGATGACTTAAAAGAAAAAAAAAATACACTATACATCGATATTAATTCTGCAGTTTTTGGAAAAAAATCTATTTAAAAGAAATAGGGATATTTAATTTTGCTTCCTATGCCTTAGATCTGGTGTTTTCTCTGGGATTACCCCAAATCGTCGACAGGAAAAGTAATCGACAGGTCAAAGGGCCGACACTTTTGAAAAAAACATTAACAAAATTTTCTCACTTGTCCAAAACGTCGACAACTTTTTTTGGTAAGGTCAAAGGGCCGACAACTTTTTTTTATAACTCGTCCAAATCGTCGACACTATAAATCGATATCGATTAATCGAAAGATATATATCATCATCACTCACGGGTCGGGGGGTACGGGGGCAGAGCCCCCCGTAGACAAATGTTCGTGTGCCATGCATCTACTAAAATAATATATTAAAAATAAAAAAATCTATTCATAATTATTATAATAATAAAATTTAAAAATAGGCTTACGTATCGATTGTATCGAAATAAAAAAAAATACGATGTTGGTCAAACAGCCGACACATTTTTTTTCACACGTGTCCAAAACGTCGACACGTTGAAATTGACAAGAAAAGTGATTGACACATTTTTTTCAAAAGTGTCGGCCCTTTGACCTGTCGACTACTTTTCCTGTCGACGATTTGGGTATAGCGCCGTTTTCTCTACGGTCGAGTCTATGCTACGAAACTGAGTGAGCGGAAAATATAAACTTCGCATTAATGAATTGTGTAAGAGTTTTAAAATAACTTAAATTTCGTTAGGTTTTATGTTATGAAATAAATTTGGCATTTACTAGAAAATGAAGAAACTTATAAGGTGACCTATATATATATATATATATATATATATATATATATATATATATATATATATATATATATATATATATATATATATATATATATTATATAATATATATATATATATATATAGGGATGGACTGAAGTATCGGTATCGTTATCGGTAAGTATCGGCATATTTCCGATACTGTATCGGTATCGGTATCGGCAATTTTTTTTGATAAGATAAAGTATCGGTATCGGTAGTAGTATCGGCATATTTAGGTATCGGGTATCGGGTAATTTTTTAGGTATCGGTATCGGTAAAAATTTTGGTATCGCTCCATCCCTATATATATATATATATATATATATATATATATATATATATATATATATATATATATATATATATATATATATATATATATATATATATATATATATATATATATATATATATATATATATATATATATATTATATATATATAACGAAATAAATTTATATTTAATCATAGATGCTTATTTAGTTCTACTTTATATTATCTGCAAACATTGCTAAAAGTATAGAAAGAAAAGTTTAACATATCATTTTTTAGGCCGATTATGAAGCCAAAATTTTTTTTTTTTTTGGCAAATATTATAGAGAAAACTGTAGCTTTAAAAGCGTTTTGAAACTTCCATACTTCCGGAAGTGTAAATAGGTTCTCTCAAATTCTCTAAGATTTTTTTGTGAAACTATTCGAATATCACTTTTATTATTATTTTATTATTTTTTTTTCTATTCTTAAGACAATCTTTTAAATTTCTACTAACTTGTTGACATGTTTTAATAAAAATTTCTTCAAAATTTAACATTTTTAGTAAAAGAAACTTACTGTAAAGCAAATTAACTTTTTATTATATTCGAAAATACTAATTTTCATAATCGTCACTTACGCTTGCAAAAAAAAATTTTAAATATTTTTTTTAAAATATTTATAAAATTTATTCATTTTCAGTGAATATATTTACAAATGACATCCATAAATTTCATATTCCAAATTAAAATGTGTGGCGTGCAAGGAAGCTTAGTGGTAGCATTAAAATTTACTTTAAAAATATTAATTAAATCCAATCTCAAAATTAAGTGCATTTATATACAAACAATTACCCTTCTAGTAAATCCAATCAATAATGTACATTAAGTAGTATATATATGTATATACAAAAGATGTGAACACTCCAATCCCTATATTATATCAAACCCACACTCTAGCCATGCTTTGTCTGAATAACACACTAAACAAAGGGAACAAAAAGCCGAAGGTAAAGTCGATAAACAATCATACCTTTACCTCGTTAAAAATGGAGTAAATTGGGGCTTTAGATACATCTCTCTGAATCACTACCTTCTCAATTTCTTCATAAATTGTTAAACGTTTCGAAACATTCTTAGAACGTTCCGATGACGTTTCCTGCTCTCCAGTCTGACTCACCCTTGAAATGTTCCTCTTCACACAACTCTTCTCTTCCGCTTCTTCATCCACTTCCACTACCATGTAATGGGTAGTAAAGGGAGTTCTTCTGGAGAGATCTGACACTGACTGGGAAGTCTGTAAAGTTCTGGAACCGAGTAGAGGTTGAGGTTTCGTTTCATTAAGATTTTCCATACTAACTGACAACTCCCGTTTGCTTCGGGAATGATCTGGGGTTAAATTTTCATAAGAAGCTATTCTATCTTTTAAAGGTGTGGTAGTGGTGGGAGAAGCTCCCTTTTCATAAGCTCTTTCAGAGGAAAAACTTGATGATAATTTATCTGACGATTTCCATAAATGTTTTCTATCCGGAGAGCTTTTCCTTGAAGAATTATGGGAATTTGGATTTTCAGAGACAGTTTTCGATTCCATTTGTGTAAAACTGTGAAGTTTCTGATAAAAGTTTTGGTCCCTTTCAGGAGTTTTTCTTTGAGTAAGCAAATTATTTTCGGAAGAATTTTTTTTGTTGAAGCTTGCTAGTTTTTCTTTAAATTTAGTGTCTCTGAGGGGCTTTACGCTTTTGGTTCTGTTGTCTGAATCATTAATACTTTCAAAGGAAGCAACCTTACTCTTTAGGGAAGAACTGACATCTAAAGATTTCCTGTAGTCCAAAGTTTTCCTTGGTTCTTGTTGATCAATATTTCTCAGCTCAAACATAGATCTTCTTTTATCAATGTCAATTTTAGCGGTATTTTTCTCCCGTCGAATTATTCTCGGTTCTTTAACATCTCCATCATAAAAGGAGAATTTTTCTTCAACTCTTTTACTACTTAAAGATTTGTCGTGTTCCTCTTTGGACCCGCTCGCGTTACTAGACAAACTTGTTACGCTCGAAGTTCTTTTCTTAGCAGAATTTTCGGCAAACTGTTTGTATTCCTCTATCGCTTTGTCGTACGTATATTCACTGTTGATAACGGTAGTAGAAGCTGTGGATGTTGATTTTACTGTGGTTGAAGTATTTTCACTAACTCTGTGCCCATTTTCGTGTCCATTAATAATAGTAGAATCTTTCTTTGAAGTAGGAGGACTCCCAGAATCTAGAAGTGAATCGTGAATCTCTCTTTTGTCACCCTGAAATTACAATATTATTTCCTTACAAAGCAAGCATGTTAGAACATTTAAATTTAAATAGTTACACATCAAAGCAAAATTATACAAAAAAAGTCTATTAGCGACATCATGAATTTTAAACAACAGAAAGCAAGCATTCACTTTTTGCCAACATTTATAAATATTTGGACTGACAAGACATATAATTACTCACCAAGGCTGAACTTGTGTCACTAATATTGTCTTCAGCAAATACTCCATCTGACCCTGTATCGGAACCGGTGCAGAAGCCGGCATCGCTCTTAGCTTCTCCTTCTTCGTGACCATCACTCAAGGATTGTCCATTTTTGGATGTTGATAGACCAAGGTCAGCTAGGTCGTTATTATCGTCATCGTGAACGACAAGATTATAACGCCTACCTCTTTTCGACCTAAAAGAGAGAATGAACATTAAAATCACGTAAGTATAAAATTTAGAGGACAAAATGAATGCTCCAAATTAACTGATGACATTAGTCAATTAAAAACAATTCTCACTTTTCTTCTCTCATCTCGCTGAAAGTTTTGCTTTTTCGTCTCGCTTTCGAAAATTCTTCGTCCAATTCGTTCTTCTTCACTTCAATTACCCTCTCAAGAACGTCTTCATTTCGTTTTCTTCTACTGCTTTTCCATTTGTCTAAGTTCTGCAAAAAGAGATCAGGAGAAAATGTTTAATAAAATAGAAATTGAAAATTAAAATATTTCATTGAATTACAAAGAGAATAAATTTATTTCAAATAGTACAATAACCGCATAAAAAACCTCCAAACTTAATTCTCTAGTAATTCATCGGAATGAATTGTTTAACTACTACTACTACTAAGATTTCTGATTTTACTGCTAATATTACTAAAAGCTTACTATTGTCATTCGAGGAACGAGACTAAAAATTCCCATTTGGGTTAACATATAGGGAGATAATCTCAAACGAGTGTACATCAAAAAATAAATTTTAAAAAAAATATATAAAAAAAAGGGTCCCCTTTGACATAATCAATTTATCTTTCAAATCCCAATCAACAGGACACGAATATAGAGAGATATTTCAAGTCAATCTAACCACAATATTTGACAACCTATCCTGAAAGTTAATCTCATCTTTGGGTGAGACATCTAAATAGATTTTACCCCCGTTAATATTCAATTCCCCCATCCTTTGTTAGAATTACATTATTTACCGAGAAAAGAGGGGAAAACCAATTCCGGTTTAAACAACACCTTCTATATGCGCACCAATTATCATTTAAAACACTGTTTAAATCTTTCCTTCAATATAAAATCTTTTAGTTCTTTCCTCTTTCATCATTCACTTAATTTCCTCACTCCATATCTTTTCTGGCAAGCTAATCCTCTCTCAATCCCTTTTTCTTTACATTGTCACCATGGTTGTTAAAATGCTAAAATTTTAATCTTCCCATTACAATGAATTACTGCAATAATACAATACAATACAATTTCTAGCCCTGTTATTACTACTACTACTACTACTAATAATAATAATAAATTAAATAATAAATTACCGTTTTATTAATATAAAAATCCAAGTCATGAAAAGAGTCAAACTCTGTGAGCAAAGAGAGCATTTCTCTAACACTAAAAATTTCAGCCATTTACTAATTATCCTCTCATAACTATCAATATTTACCATATATATATATATATATATATATATATATATATATATATATATATATATATATATATATATATATATATATATATATATATATATATATATATATATATATATATATATATATATATATATATATATATATATATATATATATATATATATATATATATATATATATATATATAATATATATATATATATATATATATATATATATATATATATATATATATATATATATATATATATATATATATATATATATATATATATATATATATATATATATATATATATATATATATATATATATATATATATATATATATATATATATATATATATATATATATGGGAAGGAATTATAGTATATGTGGAGGATACACTGGGATTTCCTCTACGAGGGTCGAGGGAACACTTCCGTCCATTAATATATATATAAAAAAAACCAGCCCCAAACCCCACTCCGACCAAGCTCGTTCGAGCTTCATTTATAATATAAACAATGAACTGTGACACTATATATATATATATATATATATATATATATATATATATATATATATATATATATATATATATATATATATATATATATATATATATATATATATATATATATATATATATATATATATATATATATATATATATATATATATAGTAGATGGCCTAGTTAGAGGGTGTTTGAAACAAAGTTGCAAGTAGGACTGAATGAAGATATTGAAGATCTAAACAAAGTCGTTAGAAGACTTCATTGCTATACTTATTTACTCTGTTGAATTTTATTAAAATTATTATTATTATTATTTAGTTTCCTTGAAACAGACAAACAGACAAGGGATATATAATAAAAACAAAGTTTAAATGAAATGCGAGAAGTGCGCAAACGCGATCTCCGTCATCTTGTGAAACCTTAGAGCTTAGGAATGTCATCGTGTACGTTATTGGTAAAGTATAAACATACATACATACATACATGAAAATACATACTACGAAATGTTTTTCGTGTACATAAACAATTTATCAAACTCTTGCAAAACTCGTAAGCATATTTTGTTCAATATAGTAAAAAAAAATTCGTCCTGTACACATTGGAGATGTTGCAGTTTTTACATACAAGCAAATGTACACACACACACACACACACAAAAAAAAAAAAAAAATTTTTAGTGATATATCTTTGAAGAACCAATTAAGTCTCTCTCCTTTTTACAAAACATGTTCTCAACAATAGTTCATTTATTTGTCAAGTCCTAAAGTAAACATTTTTCCATCCTTCAGAGTCCTTCGTGACTTCATAAAAAAAAAACAACAAAACCGAAAAAAACGTTTCGGGTTGAAAAAAAACACACACAAAGTCTCTTTCCCCGACCACCCCCCGACACCATTTCGTATCTTTCTCTTTCCTGAAGGGTTTCCAAGGACATAAGATTAAAACCCAATTCGTTGCACTAGATGTCTCTCGCGTTTATAAAACGAGAACTTCCTTGCATCAACGCTCCGGACTTCTAAAGGCATGACAAGGAAACAAGCAAGGAGGAGAAGCAGCAGAAGGCCAGGGCGTAGCAAGCGTGACGTGACAAAATTAAACTTACCGATTGCCAATCCGATCCTTCATCAAAGGAAGTCAAGTTGGTTGAGGAGGAATTCTGTGAGAGAAAAGGATGAGGAAAGTAAATACAAGGATAGTGGTGCTAGGTAATGAATGGGCAGGGATTCTAAACTTACTATATATATATATATATATATATATATATATATATATATATATATATATATATATATATATATATATATATATATATATATATATATATATATATATATATATATATATATATATATATATATATATATATATATATATATATATATATATATATATATATATATATATATATATATATATATATATATATATATATATATATATATATATATATATATATATATATATATATATATTAGCCTGTGAGTGCACATGTGGACAATTTCTTAGTACAGGTTATTTGTTAATGAAGGAGAGAAATGTAAGAACATTTAAATAAATAATTTTAAAATTTAATTGATAAATAACATTTCAGTAGACCTATAAGCAAGGTAGTCTAAGTAAACCTAAAAGAATGGAAAGGGTCCATAATTAAAAAGATGACCCGAATGTAGTGGGGTTAGTGGTCTATAACTATAACCCAATATCCTTGTGGTGGTGAATTTATCATCCCAAATGAATTAAAATTACACTATCTTGAAAATGAATTCGGAATATTTGACTTTTGTTTTCTAGTGAATCTACGTAGAGTACTTATTCATGATTCTATGTGGATGAATAATTCCAGACCAGAGTAAATGTAGAAAAAAAAAAGGCGAAAAGAAGGATATGTTATTGTCAAAATATTTAATCAAAATATATGTGCTTAACTTTAAAGTATAAGGTACGAGGTTAACAAAAATTATATTTACCATTAAGGATGAAACTAACTACTACAAAATTAATCATAAACAGAATAAAGAACTTCAACAGTTTATTAAAAAGTATTTAAATCTAACCGTATGATTAAGCCAATAGGGTAATTAGATATACACTTTGAAAAGTTTATTTCAAATCATGCAATGAGAATTCTAGAATAAAAAAAAGATTAGCTTTTACACAGTCATAAATAAACAAGAATGAAGAAAGAGAATTTTATATATCTAGAAGAAACAGAATTCTAGAGAATTAATGAGAATTCTAGAATAAAAAAGATTAGCTTTTACACAGTCATAAATAAACATGAAAGAAGAAAGAGAATTTTATTTATCTAGAAGAAATAGAATAAGCCAACACAAACTTTTAGAAAATTTTATTTATCTAGAAGAAATAGAATAACCCATCACAAACTTTTACCTTTTGTAAACAAGTGTGAAAGGTATGGGAATAAAAATTAAGGCTAAATCTCGTTTTGCATGTAGAGACTATTGAAAATGTTTATCTGAATTATTCTTACCTGTAACAGACTTCGAAATTGTCTTTATATATACTCTTATAACACTGGAAGAGTGATCTAACAAATTATTTAAAAGTCTGAATACATTCAAGCATTTTCCAACCCAATAAATTCACAAATTTACTCACGGCACCTCACAATGTTGTGGGACACTCGTACATCATAAATGATAGTTAAAGGCACCAACACTTTTAAAACAAAATTAAAATAAATTGAACCAGAATATCGTAAATGATATTTATAACATCTTTATACTGATTCAAAACCGGAATGAGACTGACATAACTGTAGATAATTTTGAGGTTTTTTATATGGACTCAAAAAGCATTATATTTTTATGGGTAAAAGTTTTACAAATTTAATTTTATAAAAAAACTGTAATTTTAAATTTTTTAATAGTTTTCTTTACATTAATAGAAATCGATATTTTAAAATGCTTTTCCTGAAAAATTAACTTTTTTTTTTTTTTTTTTTTTGAAATGTGACAGTCTTGTTCAGGTTTAAATGATATAAAATTTAAGCCGTACGTTTCCAATAAAGAAAAATTTTTTTTGTTCTGAATGAATGTAGACAACAACAACAAAATATTAAAACCGATAAAAAAAAAAAACCTGCAGTGTAAAAACATAACGATGAAACAGCAATAGGTGAAACCAATTTCATTTATACAATGGAACAATTCAGTACAAAAAAATTCTGAATACCCGTCATAATCAAACAAACGAACAAACAATCAAATAAACAAACAATCAAACAAACAAACAAACAATCAAACAAACAAACATATGAGTTACACCAACCTACAAGTTTACTTATGGTTTAGAAACCCTTTTATTTATAGTCAATAATTATCTCTAAAAGATGGAAGAGAAAAAACGGAGAATCAATATAAAATTTTCAATGTTTTTATTATTATTATAAATAAAAATAATAATAATAAAAGGTCTTAATTTATGTAAATTTATGAAGCCTAATAAGAAAAACAAATCTATAAAAACATACTTGCGTAAAAACAAACAAACACACACACACACACACATAAGAAAGTAAATTGGACTAAAATATCAAAAGCAAAGCTTTGTGAAAAACAAATAAATAATAATAATAATAAAAATAATAATAATAATAATAATAATAATAATAATAATTAATTTGATGTTCTTGCCTCAAAAACAAATCGTAACAAACAAACAAAAACAAACTTAACTATCGTTCGAAATAAAATAAAATAAAATAAAAAGGAAAAGGAAAAAAAACAAAACCTGTTTTTGTCTTTTCGAGTTGAAACAAGTAAGGCTCTTGTGACATTTTATCTCTCGCTTTTACAGATAATTATATTTCCGATAAAGATCTTCCGAGTAGAAGAGGCTTACGAAAGACATGTTTGTTTCGGACATAATACAGATTTTTCACACACATACACATACACAACAAGGATAAATGACCTGAAGCAAAACCATCCATCCACCTTAGTTAAATTGATAATTTTTTTCATCCAAAAATTCTACCACCACCAAAAAATTTCACACAAACACACACACACATTTTTTTTTTTTTTTTTTTCAGTTTTCATATCATAAATTATATATTATGGCTTTAATTATTTCTAAATATGGAATTGAAGATATTTTTTCCATTATATATATATATATATATATATATATATATATATATATATATATATATATATATATATATATATATATATATATATATATATATATATATATATATATATTATTCTTTATATTAATAGAAATTAATATTATTATATTATTATTATTTATTATATGGTCAAATATTTCCTAAGTCTGACTCTCAAATCATGTTTATTCATTTATTATTTGATTTATTAATATAAAGTTTTATTCTATTAATTAATAAAATCATCAATTATTTAATCATTTGAATGCTTTCAATAATTAATTCTACGATTTAACAAAGCATTTAAAACGTCTTAAAACAATAAAATAAACTGAGATATATATATATACGTTATTTACAAAGGAACAGTTAGAATTATTTCTAGTTTGTAATTTTTAAAGAGAAATTATTGTACCGTTCAATTAGTGTATTAAAAAAAAAAATTTTTTTTAAAGTAATTAGTAAAAAAAAAAAAAAAAAATAAAAAAAAAAAAAATTTAAGCTAAGATTTTAAAAGATTCAAGTATAATTTTATCCAATATGATCAGATTTTCTTATAAATTCTCATTTAAGTCTACCTTTACATAAAGTCAATCCAAATGAAGGGTAGAAAATAAAACTCGAATCGGACTCACGAAGATAAAAGGTTCTACCGTAAACTACTTAAATTTCACCATAAAAACTGCTCGATACACAGCTGCTCCATTGCGCAATTTTATTTTTATACCGTTGTTAAATCGCTAAATTTTAAGTCCTTTTTTTATTAAGACTCAATCAGACAAATTTTATTACAATGTTTGAGCCCCGCTTCAAAATGCCGATGACGTTGCGCAAACTTCATCAGCATTCACTAATCAACAAAAAATTGTATCATATTTTGAATTTTTTTACAATAGTAATTCAATTCACATTATTTTTTTTATCATAATAATATTGTTCAAACTCTTAACACAAAAGTTAAAATTACATAATCGAAATGTATTCTCTCATATATATATATATATATATATATATATATATATATATATATATATATATATATATATATATATATATATATATATATATATATATATATATATATATATATATATATATATATATATAAAGAGGTTAGCTATCATAGGGGCATCCTCCTGAAACATGGATATTGCATACATACATACATACATACATACATACATACATACATACATACATCTTAATATATACAAAAATTAAAATGAAAATGAGAAAAAAAAATTTTTAGATAATAAGAAAACAAACACACATTCGTGGAAATAAAAAAAAAAATTTAATTGTTAATAAAAAAATTTTGATCTGCGAGAGAAAACTGGAAAAAAAATAAGATTTAATGATCAATCATATAAAAAAAATGAACTTAAAAATTATGTATTAATAATCGTGCTTAGTTTCAAGTTCAATGAAACGTTAATAGGATTAAAATTAGTTAAAAATTAAGTACCTTTTTAGTTTATAAAAAGTACAAGGGTCAAAAGAACTTTTAATTTTTTCTTACAAAAAGTATATATTTTTTTTTTTTTTTGACTCTGGAGGGGGGGGGGAAACTAAACCAAAAACAAAACTGTTGGTGCATATACTGCAAAAGTTGTCCTAACGAATCGTTGGGACAAATGGCAAAAAAAATGTCAACAAATTTTTTCAGTTATTTTTTTATTAGAAAATAAATCGGTGAAGTGACTTTCTTTTGCTTAACATGTCTTTTCTCTATTGAAAATTTTACTATGACACTTTTGCCACTTGTCCCAACGATTCGTTAGGACAATTTTTAGCAGTGTACCAACTACCAATGGGGATACCAAAAACCTTCCCAACTAACACTGAAATGTTAAAACGTACCGACTGCCAATCTTCTTCCTCCTGAAGGGACGTCTTCCTCAGGGTCTTCACGATTTCTACCTTCTTCATTTGCTCTTTCGCAGATTTATGAAGCATGGCAGGACCCGTCTGTAATACGAAGGTAAAAAAAAAATTATAAATAATAATAATAATAATAATAATAATAATAATAATAATAATAATAATGAGAAAAAAAAATTTAAATACCCATTGGAAATATTAGAAATAAGCATTTGAATTTTAAAATTTATTTCTTCGTAATTTTTAGAATAATATAGATAATTTTACTAAAGTTTAGTTAAAATTTATTAATTTATTATTATTATTATTATTTATAGTACTATTAAAAAG
This sequence comes from Armadillidium nasatum, assembly GCA_009176605.1. Classification (NCBI taxonomy): domain Eukaryota; kingdom Metazoa; phylum Arthropoda; class Malacostraca; order Isopoda; family Armadillidiidae; genus Armadillidium; species Armadillidium nasatum. Next base: position 131,078 of record SEYY01000481.1, on the reverse strand, counting down.
TCACTATTATTATTATTTTTCACACCATTAAAAAATCAAATTATTATTATTATTTTTATTATTATTATTCGTCTTACTATTATTATTTTCTATATTATGAGCTCTCATTATTATTTTAATTACTATTATCATAAATTGTAGTAGATATATAATAAATATATAAACGTGTACTCTAACATAGTGTATAGCACGTTCATGTCATGTTAAAACACATCCACGTCGTCTTGTTTAAACTTTTAAAGAAATATTTTAATTTTACTTTTATTTTAATAGCACAAATGAACGTGACATTTTAAGACAAATTTTCAAGACATCTAATTAGAGTGATGAAAATTAGTGTTCAAACAAGAGGGTTGGTCACACACCTTAAATATCCTTTCTTATAATATTTAAGAGGGTTGGTCACACACCTTAACATCTTATAATATTTAAGAGGGTTGGTCACACACCTCAACATCCTTTCTTATAATATTAATTATATAATTATTAATTATAAATGAATCGGCAATTTTAAAAACTACGTAAATCACAATTAATATATTTAATTATATATAATTATTGTATAATAATTAATTTTGCAAGAATCATTAAAAATGCATGATTTAAGTTGTTCCTGTCATGAAACTAATATATATATATATATATATATATATATATATATATATATATATATATATATATATATATATATATATATATATATATATATATATATATATATATATATATATATATATATATATATATATATATATATAACACTGCACAGAAGATTGCCCTGGGGTATGTGAAACCAACAGTAATAGTAGTTTTGCATGTTAAAGAAAAAAATAAATAAATAAATAAAATAAAAAATAAAAAAAAAAAAAAAAAAAAACAATTTTTTTTTTTTTTTTTTTTTTAAAAAAAAAATTAAATTTATATTTTTAAATAAAAATAAATAAATAAAAAAAGTGGTTTTTGAAATGTCTTCAACGGAAATATTGAAAAGACCTCAAAATACTGTAACAATCATTAAAAATGATCACATTTATTAAAAATCCGATTTTAAAATCAAATAAAAATTTTAATTCAAAATAAAAATTTAAAAAAAAAAAAAAAAAAAAAAACATCTTTTCGAAAACAAAATTTACTAATCGTCATCACCCTTCGCGTTACACTTGTATCACGATTATGTGTCAACATGACGATCAACCTTCGCCTCATAAGAAAACGTAACTCCATCATTCTGTTAACCCCCACACCCACCCCCATCCCCAATTTACAAAAGCAGGGAAAACAAAATTTTAGCAAAAAATCAATCTTAGTACAATAAGGAAATTGATAAAGCTAGTATGTTCTTAAAGATAATAAAATAGGCCTTGGGTGAGAAGGGTAAAGAGGTAATTTTTTCAACCCCCCTCCTCCCCCAAAACATACACTCCTCTCTCGGGAGTATTCGTGAGATTTCTGTGTCACGAAATAATTTACACGGAAACAAAGTACTACTTAAGTTCAACCCCTTCCCGAACTGTTATTCAATCAACGAACGTTTAACGATGCATATAAAATGATGATAATAATAATAATAATAATAATAATAATAATAATAATAATAATAACAATAATTAATAATAATAATAATGTTAAAAATTAATTATTATTATTCAAATAAAAATGATATTAATTTACCTTTACGAATTGCATAGCATTTGTGTTGACTTTTGGGGTTGGTCGAATTAATCTTGTTGGAATATACTCCTCTCCACTCTGTAAACAAATGAAAAATATATAATAATAATAATAATAATAATAATAATAATAATAATAATAATAATAATAATAATAATAATAATAATAAATGGATAAAATAAAAATTTTGTTCTAAAAATAATTAATTAAAAAAACTCGAGAAGAAAAGAAAAAAAAGGACAGATAGGTAGATAGATAGAATGATAGATAGAGATAGATAGGTCGATATAGATAAATAATGAAATTGTAACGCTTACAAAGTAAATTTATGTTAAATTTTAAAATGCTGATTTTAGTAGATTTTAAAAAAAAAAAAAAAAAAATTTTATGAACTTGAAAACCAATTCCAAGAAAGTAAGAATAAAACTTTACCTAAACAACAAACAAACTTCGCATTAAACTAAATGTATATCGCACCCATATTCGTATTCACATATCTATATTAAAAATGTAAATGTAATCACATCCACGGATGTTAAATTCAAAGGCAATTTATTATTATCATTATTATTATTATTATTATTATTATTATTATTATTATTATTATTATTATTATTATTATTATTATTATTATTATTATTATTATTATTTAAAATGAAAAGTTCACAACCCAAGGGTATTTATTGTCCTATTCAAGGAAGTAAGCTTTCTATTAATTTTCTTGGTGTGATAATCCGTACGAATGATTGAAACAAAGCCTTCGAGCATTTCGAACTAATCACTCTACTAACATGATAACTACACTGCAAAAATTGTCCTAACGAATCGTTGGGACAAGTGGCAAAACTGTCACAATAAAATTTTCAATAGAGAAAAGAAATATTAACCATTAGAAAGATCGCTTCACCGATTTCTAAGATGAAAATAACTGAAAAAAATAGTGACATTTTTGCCACTTGTCCCAACGATCCGTTAGGACAATTTTTGCAGTATATATATATATATATATATATATATATATATATATATATATATATATATATATATAATATAATATATAATATATATATATATATATATATATATATAAAAGATACCAAGATACTAAAAATCATTCAAATGTAAAGAAAAAAAATAATAATAAAAAAAAAAGCTAGCAGAGAATATGTTAATCACTATTTCCAATATTTGAACAGTTAATTAAAAGTATAATCTAAAAACTAATTCACATATGATTAAAAATTAATGTAAACCGTATAACTAAATTAAATGTCAAAAAATTTTTAAAATTTATTCTATTATTAAAAGTGTAACACTTTTTCTTTATTGAAAATCGTATTGTGACATTTTTGTCACATACCAATTCGCTGGAACATTTTTTTTGCAGTTTACCGTGACATTTATTTTAAAAGTGTTTCTTCACCTCTGAAGAAACTTTACACCCGGTTATTACTAGGGCAGGTTAGGGTAGGTCAAGTTTGGTGGGGAGTTTATTCCTCCCTCACTATTCAAGAAACCCCCAATATTTATGTTTGAATTTTTTTTTGGTAAACTTATGATAATATATTATATATATATATATATATATATATATATATATATATATATATATATATATATATATATATATATAATATATATATATATATATATATATATATATATATATATATATATATATATATATATATATACGTCTGTTATAATCTAATATGTGATACTTTTTAAATAATTGTCCATCTCTAACTACAGTTTAATCCTTCCTGTATATATATGTGTGAGCGCGCTTGTATAATATATATATATATATATATATATATATATATATATATATATATATATATATATATATATATATATATATATATATATATATATATATATATATATATATATATATATATATATATATATATATATATATATATATATTAGTTAAAAAGTAACTATTTACGACGAATATATTTAAAAGTAAAAAAAATTTTTTTTTTACTATATTCGCCTTCCTTACAAGCGGAAATTCTGTGCGACTATACACTACACCACGAATAGACTACAACTGAACCCTACCAAAAATCAAACTACCTCACATGAACCATTCACAATTGATCCAAAATATAAATATTTAACCCTAATAACTTAATATTTCCCTTAAAAGGAAAAATAAAAAAAAGTAATAAATAAACAAAATAAGATCAAAAACACCGAAAAGTTAAAATATGAGATAAGAAACCGAGCGGGCACAAAAAGGAATTTGTCTTATGTAAATATTGACTTCACACCATATAATGCCAATATCTAACCTTCCCTTTTTTGAACAATCCTTCCCCTACCTTAACCAAACATCAACTGATTGGTTTTTTCATTATTTTTAGCTTTTCACCCGAAAAACAATTTAAAAGCTTACGATACTATTAACTATATTATTATGGATAAATCCCCAGTCACCTTACATTTTATATATTTTAACACAATCAAAAACAGTATATATATATATATATATATATATATATATATATATATATATATATATATATATATATATATATATATATATATATATATATATATATATAATATATATATATATATATATATATATATATATAGTGGCTTTTTTTTTTTTTTTTTTTTTTAACTAGTTTTTTTTTTCTCTCTCTCTCTCTCCCGCTTACGGTTGCAGGAATGTGAATAATTTCTGCAATCGACACCACCCTGCTTCATGCGGCATATGGTGTAGAGTATAATAATAATAATAATAATAATAATAATAATAATAATAATAATAATAAAGCTAATAATAATAATATATTCGTTTAAAGGGATAGTCACCCTGTAAAATTTCATGGACAAGTACTAGAAGAACGTTAGATAGACAAATATGACAACTACAAAGTATATATAAAATAGTATTGATTTTAATATAAACATTTATATATTTATTGGGAAGTGCGCAAGACGTCAAAGACCCTTTCATAGACATTGTGCCCTCTGCCATGCATTAATATACCTAATGAATAAAAATTTTATTCATTTAAAAAAAAAAATTTCTGAGCTCTTCTAATATGTGATCTACCGAAGTCTGAGATCTACCAAAGTAGAATATTCATCTACCATTCCATTAGGTAAAAATTAAAAAAAATAACATGTTTATTTAATAAAAAAAAAAAAACAAACAACAAATTTAGAAAAAAATTATTGATTATTTAATAATAAAAAAATAATATTTTACATTTTTTTTCAGAAAATCACTACCAGGGGCCTTAACACAACTGTTACAAGTCTTACAATTGTAAACTTGTAGATTTGTAACTTGTACCTACAAGTGCAGTAACACAAACCGAAGTGCAACACTTTGGCTACAAGTCAAAAGCCTACAAGTTGATGACGTCATATTACAAGTCAGCTGGGAAACTTGTTTATGTTAGGTCTGCTGTCTGTGATTCAAGTTTCTAAATTTTTTTATAAGTAATAATGTGAATTAGTTCCACTATAGTAGTTAATGTTTATGAGTTTCACAGACTAAATGAGGGTAATACTTTAGTGTAGGGGCCCGAATTTTTATCCTACTCAGCCTAATTACGTAAATGAAATGGATATGATTTTTAAAAAAAAAACGGTTAATAGGCGAGAGATGACGAAACATATATATATATATATATATATATATATATATTATATATATATATTATATATATATATATATATATATATATATATATATATATATAATGTTTTTTTTTTTTTTTTTTTAACATTTTAAAAAAAAAAATTTAAAACGTATGAAATTTTTTCTTCAATGTACGTCATGAAATCTTTAATACGCAAAACGTAATCCTATAAAGTTTCAGTGCTTACAAACATCCATATTTCACAAAATTAAATATTTAATCACCTAAAGTCCAAAAAATTATTATATGCAAAAATAAAATAATATAACACCGAAAAATATAATAAATATTTAAGTCCACGAACTTATAACTCGTCTACCACGGTCTTAGGCTTGTTAAAATATTCTAACAATTGTAGACTTTCGTCTTCTATTCTGTAACACAATTTACAAGCAACGAAGTTTTGTTACGGAAGTAGTCTACAAGTGTTAATTACTCTTGTTACTACAATTTAAAGTTATAATACGAAAAATATACAAGTGTAGAAAACTTACAATTGTAAGACTTGTAGTTGTGTTATAGGCCCCATCATTAGCGTCGAAATATATATTATATATATATATATATATATATATATATATTATATATATATATATATATATATATATATATATATATATATATATATATATATATAATATATATATATATATATATATATATATATAATATATATATATATATATAGTTATAATTAAAAATTTCTGTAAAATAATTTTTGTTTTGTCTTTTCTCCTAAATTAAAGTTACTTTTTGTATCAAATTATATCTTTTTAAAAACATTTCTATAAATTACTTGAATTTGGAAAGGGTAAGAATATTTGTTGGACCGCTAGCGTTCATTTACCCTTAAGTCCAGGTTAGATCTAGCAAACTAGCTCGATTCAACTTAACTTGGACTTGAATGGTAAATGTATGCTAACGGTCAGCGAATAGTCCTAACGTTGCAAACGCCGTCTCCCTCAGCGCCTGAATTAATAAATGAAAAAAGGTTAGACGTGAAGAACAAGAAACTAAATTAAAAAAAAATAAAATTACTGATAAACTTGTCTATCATTCAAAAAGTCTGAATATAAATTCAGAGATTATTTCCTCATAAATCGTTGGTAGATCAAATATTGGAATGAAAACTTGTTAGTAGAATCACATATTGGAAGGTAACCAAATTTTTTTTTCTTCTTCGTACGTTTGTTAAAGTACACTTTTTTTTTTTTAGTCTCTTGCTATATTCACTAAAACATTTCAATGCTAAAATTATGATTATTGCGATTGAGAGAAATACAAAGTTTTTTTTTTTTTTTTTTTTTTTTTTTTTTTTTTAAATCAGTTTCGTGCAAATATTTTTTTGACTGGTAAATTATATTAACATCATTTAAGGTTAAACATTTTTTTAAAATTTCTTTTATTAACCGGTCTCTAGCAACGAAAAGCAATATATATATATATATATATATATATATATATATATATATATATATATATATATATATATATATATATATATATATATATATATATATATATAATATATATATATATATATATATCAGTGAGTGAGAGTAGAAGAGAGAGAGTGAGAGAGTGAGTGAGAGAGTGAGAGTGAGTGAGTGAGTGAGTGAGTGTGTGAGTGAGTGTGAGTGTGTGTGTCAGTGAGTGAGTGAGTGAGTGAGTGAGTGAGTGAGAGAGAGAGAGTGAGTGAGTGAGTGAGTGAGTGAGTGAGTGAGAGAGAGAGAGAGAGAGAGAGAGAGAGAGAGAGAGAGAGAGAGAGAGAGAGAGAGAGAGAGAATCATAAATAATTCGAGTAATATCAATTACACGTTCCCTCTCTATTTACATGAAATTTTAAAAAATTACATAAAATTTAAATTAAATGTTTGAAAAAACAAAAATATATATATATATATATATATATATATATATATATATATATATATATATATATATATATATATATATATATATATATATATATATATATATATATATATAATATAATTTAGTTCTTTTACTAGTTTACAGTTCATTAAAAGGACTAAATACACAAGATAATTTCATACACAGGCTCTCAAGTTTGCTGCTATTCATCTTACTCTTGTTAATTATTATTATTATTATTATTATTATTATTATTATTATTATTATTATTATTATTATTATTATTATTATTATTATTATTATATTATTATTATTATTATTATTATTATTATTATTATTATTATTATTATTATTATTATTATTATTATTATTATTATTATTATTATTATTATTATTATTATTATTATTATTATTATTGTTGTTGTTGTTTCAAGAAATAAAGCGTGACGTCACGTTTACGCCAGCTGCAGCGATAATATTTAGCAGAATTTTGATTTTCGTGGGACGCTTTGCTGTAGCAATTGTCAGCTGATCTATAAAAACAAACATAAATATATATTAAAATCTAATTTAATAGGTTATTTAATTAATATAAACTAAAGATTGAAATTTCGATCTTCAATTTTCGCTGCAGGAAGTCGGAAGCAGAAAATACTACAGTAAAAACAAGTGGAACACGATGCATGGAACACTTTGCTTTAGAAATCTTAAGATCTTCAAGGAATCTTATCCGTGGAACATAATGCATTGAACACTTCGCTTTAGAAATCTTCAACATCTTCAAGGATTCCTGACCGTGGAATACGATGCATGGAACATATCGCTTTAGAAATCTTTAAGAACTATAAGGAATCTTGTCCGTGGAACACGATGCATGGAACACTTCGCTTTAGAAATCTTCAATAATCTTTAAGGAATCTTGATCGTGGAACACCCACTAAAATTTCAACAACCCGATCAAGCATATCAAATATATATATATACAGTAATGTCTAATAGAATAATTATAATTTGCACTCATAACACAAATTTTGTCTACTGTAAAATTATATACAGTACGCAAGAGTAATTTAACAAGAATAAGTTGTGAAGTTTATAATAATGAATATATAACATCTATTTTACATATCTTAAAATTAATCATATATATATATATATATATATATATATATATATATATATATATATATATATATATATATATATATATATATATATATATATATATATATATATATATATATATATATATATATATAGACAGTAAAACACCCTACAGGAAATAAAACAAAAAATTAAAACTAGAGCCTGAAAGAGGAAGGGTGGCTATCCCTTCGAAAGCCTTGCTCCAATTTTAATTTTTGTTTTTATTTCCTGTGGGGTGTTTTACTGTCTAAAATTTTACACGGTTATAGTGATTTATATATATATATATATATATATATATATATATATATATATATATATATATATATATATATATATATATATATATATATATATATATATATATATATATATCCTCTGGTGGTAAAAGTCCAGAGTCCTACCAATTTCCACCGAAGTTGGGGAATATGTTAATCATGGTCGATCAAAGGCCGACATTTCCCGTTTGAAGGAGTGCAATCCAAAGAAAGTTAGGAAAATAGAAAAAGGGAGTGTGTTCATGACGATATCAGAAGAGTACATTGTAAGAATGAGCATAGCGGTTAAATCTGGGGTCAGCTAGTTGGATAGAGAAAGGATGAAACTGTGTAGAAAGGCGTGTCGCATGAGTCCATTAGTGCACCCACTCACGGGTAGGGGGAGTACGGAGGGTTCTACTTATCTCACTTTTAACAACTTTTTTTCACATATGCCCTTTTGCTTCTTACGCCCTTATATATGAATGGTATATATTACTCTTCACACTGGTTCGATCCCTCGTAGGGATCCTGGGATGAAACTACCTAGAAAAGTTTCCCTCCTGTGAGATGCAAACATTTCATTAAATTAAAAAAAGAAACGTTTCAATATTCATAAATTTCAACTAACTGACTTTTAATTATAAAACAAAAATTATAAAATTCATAATTATTATAATAATATTTCTATAATGCGTCACTGAAATTTAACACTCCCCTCCCCCCCCCCTCCCTTTTTTTAAAGGAAAGAGTCGAAGAGGAAACTAAGCAAAAATTAAGAAGGAAAGGGAAACAAATGTTAAGGCTAAGATAATTTTTTAAAATATAAATATTTCCTTAAACAGAATAAGAGATAAAATTATATTATTATTATTATTATTATTATTATTATTATTATTATTATTATTATTATTAATTATTATTATTAATGCTAGAAATGTATCGACAATCATCATCATAATAATAATAATAATAATTATAATAATAGTTTATAAATTGGGGACGTTAATTAAAATTATAATTATTTACTGTTACTTCTATTATTATATTTAATAAGATCAAAAGAAGGCCACTTACACTTACCGGTTTTTCAGACGTCGAAGAGTTTGTGTGTAACGAATCCATGGAAGTGGATCGATGTGGAGTGCCTGAAGTGGATGCCCCACTTGATGCCACGGAAGGAGGTCTTGTGGAAGGGGGAGTGTCTTCCGAAGGGCACTGTAAACGCATGTCACTTGGCATCTGCAATATATATATATATATATATATATATATAATATATATATATTATATATATATATATATATATATATATATATATATATATATATATATATATAATATATATCAATAATTAAGGTCTGTTAACTCTCTCGCAGATCAAATACATTAAACATCAGTTTAAAGTTTGGTTTGGGGGAATCGAACCCGGGTTCTATAGCAGAAAAAGCATAGAGTTTTGAATCGCCAGTAGCGTAGTGGTAAAACTCTATGCTTTTGTGCTATAGGGCCCGGGTTCGATTCCCTATAGTAAACTTTAAACTACTTTAAACTCTAATATATATATATATAATATATATATATATATATATATTATATATATTATATATATATATATATATATATATATATATATATATATTATATAATATATATATATATATAATATATATAAGGAAGAACAACTACTGCAGGTAAGAAAAATTATATTAAAACGTATTAGTAATAAAAGAAAAATGTTTTAATATTAATATAAATGAGCCGCATGACGCATCGTTATATTAATCATATAAGAGTATTATTCTTGTCATAACAGTCATAGAGATTTGTTTGTTTAAAGAGGATGACATTCCATCATGCTTTGTAATTACATAAAATAGTTTATCATAGATACCATAATGATACAGAGACTATATAAATACTATACAGATACTCTTTTATTGAAATAGTTTATCATAGATACTATACTGATACAGACTATCAATAATCATAAAACCTCTATTTTAAAACAATAAAAATAATAAAAGTTTAAAAGTAAGGGATTATAGACAAAGCGTTCAAAACTTAATGAAAAGTTAAAACATATTTCAGGGCTTATCCAGTTCTCTCCTCAGATGTGAATGAAGAACAAGCAGAGAAAAAAAAGAGACTACATAGATACTATAGTAACTATACAATATATTATTTTATTAAAATAGTTTACCATAGATACCATCTTGATACAGAGACTATATAAATACCATACATATACTCTTTTATTGAAATAGTTCATCATAGGTACCATACTGATGCAAAGACCATATAGATAATATACATATATTCTTTTATTAAAATAATTTACCATAGATACCGTCCTGATTCAGATACTCTTTACATATTTCATTTCGTCATGCTTTGTAATTAAATAAAATTGCTTAGCATAGTTACATATAGAAACTTTATAGATACTCTTTTACATATTGAATGTTATCATGTTTTATTATCTTATGCTTATTAAATAGTAATTTCCTTTCAGCTTATAATAATTTTTCTTCCTCCTACGTTCCTGTTGTTGCAATAACGGGAAAACGGTTATATTGTAACTTGATTGCAATATTAATATTTTAACTGCTGTTTACAGTCATTCCAATTTGAGATATTTAATATTCATTGAGGTGTTATTGTATATTAAAAATTGGTCTTATTAAAGGCCAATTTCCACTCTGTATTCATGCCAAGTTAAAGGGGTAGGGAGGATTGTATTGTCTCTAGGGGTATATAACCAGAAATCGAAAGAGAGCTCCTGACCTATATATATATATATATATATATATATATATATATATATATATATATATATATATATATATATATATATATATATATATATATATATATATATATATATATATATATGATATGAGTTAGTTTGATTTTTTAATAATATTAACTACTACTACTATTCATTATCGCTATTATTATTATTATTATTATTATTATTATTATTATTATTTATACGGGATGCGAGAAAGTTTCACACCCCTTAATTAAAGCAGTAATAATAAACAAAACACTGGATGTGGTCTGTTTTTATATCAATACTAACATATATATATATATATATATATATATATATATATATATATATATATATATATATATATATATATATATATATATATATATATATATATATATATATATATATATATATATATATATATATATATATATATATATATATAAATAATGTTTACCAATAAAATTTAATAAAATAAATATTTGAATTTAGCTGATAATCCGATAAACTTTTAAAAATGAAAATATATTGGTTTGGTTTTTATTTCGTCATTCGGTAACACATACATACATACACACCGTGTGTGTATATATATATATATATATATATATATATATATATATATATATATATATATATATATATATATATATATATATATATATATATATATATATATATATATATATATATATATATATATATATTGAAACATTAATAATTTAAACCATTATAGATTATATATTAAATGAGAGAAATGTATATCTTAATTTTTTCTTTTTTTTTTCTTTTACAGTTAACCATCGCTCACGGGCTAAGCCCTTTTCTAGGAGGGGGCAGAAATATAATTAAAGTAGAATCCCCTTAAATCATCCAAAAGAAATTTTCATAAGGAACTATAAAGATTCTTCTAGCAGCTCACAATGTCTTAAAGAAATTAACAACACTGCAAAAATTGTCCTAACGAATCGTTGGGACAAGTGGCAAAAATGACACAACAAATATTTTCAGTTATTTTCTTATTAGGAAATAAATCGGTGAAGCGGCTTTCTTATGGTTAACATGTCTTTTCAATGTTGAATATTTGATTGTGACATTTTTGCCACTTGTCCCAACGATTCGTTAGGACAATTTTTGCAGTGAATATATTTACCGAAGTTCTCATATTTCTAAAGACTATCTCTTTGATCTATTGTTTGTAATTTAAAGTCGGGTAAAAGTTTAGACAGGTGGATGTTATAAAGTCTTTCTTCCCTGATAATAAAGATATCCTCTTCACATTTCAAGAATTCCGAGAGTAGTTTGTTGATAAAGTGAGGAACATTGATTTTTTAAATTAAAAGGTGATGGTTAGCTTTCACGTTGCCATTATTTACTAATGTTCCTGTTGAGTTGGCTCTTGATTGGTTACAGAATGCTGCTTGTACTGTAATGTTGAATTTCCATAAACAATGCAGATTTTTTACCCTAATAATACTATATACCTTTCCCAATTCTCTTTTAATGGTGAATTTTATTCTAAAGAATCATGCTTAAATATGAGATCCCCCCCCCACTGTCTTCAGTCTGCAGCAATATTTTTATACTATAGTTTGAAAAAAGATTCTTGCATCTGGTCCTGGAACAACCATTCATCTGGCACAGATGTATGTATGTATGTATGTATGTAAGTAATGTGTATATATATATATATATATATATATATATATATATATATATATATATGTTCACATCTCACGGGCATTGCCCTATTCGAGGAGATGAACTTTCTAGGTAGTATATACCTAGGATCCCCAAGTGGGATCGAACCGGGGCCCTCAAGCACGTGAGTCAATCACTCTACCGTTTCAGCCACGGTAGACGGTCATGGTATTACGATAATTGAACTATTTTATGCCTACCATCAATTTAACCGTGGAGATGGAAAAGGAAGATTGCTTATAGTCAACTTGGATTCTAAGTTGATACGGAGTAGCCGTGGCAATATATATTTTAAGTTTTTTAGAAAAGAATGCGGTGTAAATATTTATGTGCATTAGTTCTCTTCACATTCCTTACAAAAAAAGGAATTATTAGAGATTTCTTTTGTAGAGCCCTCAGAAACTGTACCCTTCAATATTTACTAAAATATTTTATAAACTCGGCTTCCTGTGAGCGCCTCAAAATAGAATTTTTTACTCAGGATACAGGAATGACAAAACAACATTTCTCTACTACTGCAGTGCCCTGTTAATAATACTTCTGACCAAGGAATTCTTGGTCTTTTACGTTACTATGCTCCAACGTGTCTTCTCGACGGTAAGAGGTGTGCTACATTACAAAAAAATATAATGCACAGGCGGACATTTACTGGATAGCTTACAAGAATTGTGGCTCAGCTTATATTAGAGAGACCTCTGATTTCTCTAGAAGAATTACACAATATAATTATGCATTAATCACCGCAGACGAAAATACTTCTTTATACGCTTTTGCCTAAATCATAATCACAATATTTGACCAAATGTGAATGAATTCTTATATACAGGGTAGATGATTTACATAAAAGGAGACTTTTAGAACCAGTTTTTATATTTATGAGAATTTAATACTTGATATTACTATTAGCAATCATTTTAAGAAACTTTTTTTTTTTTTTTTTTTTTTTTTTTAAAGTAGTTTTAATTAATGCCGTGAGTAGTATATGACGCGCTTTCGGCGTGTGTCAGATTTAGCTACTTTTCGAAAAATCTGGCAATCTGATTCTAACGGTCTTTTCTGCATTTGCGTGCAATGCTGCATTCT